>SNQJ01S0157231.1:0-15608 GCA_010110895.2 Picea sitchensis
CACATTTAATATGATACAGTAATATGGTTCTTTCCTATAAAGCTTGTTGTGTTTTATTGTATGATTCCTTGATCACATACATAGGTTTATATTGAGCTTATGCTATTGCTATCACTTTGGTTGGTTACGTTCTTTTGCAGTTTCATCATTGTATGAGCGTCATAACGGAGCTAGGATGGCGATGGAGAGAGGAAGCGACATTTAAACGGTATTTCAACCATCCCTCTTTAGTTAGTAAATTCAATATCTAAAACTTAAGGAAAGCGTCATGTCCTGTCTTGCTTTGTTCTAGATCCAGGTGGATATAGAGAGATCGGTTAGTGTCCGCACCTATGGATTTATCCAATAACACCTCCAACTGCTTTTCTTTGAATATCCTTTGACACAAGGAAAGGCTAAAGGGTTGGGACAATGGGAATACGTAAATGGGCAGAGTTTCTTTGCTATATTTTTCCTCTTCCAAATGGGACCCCTACCCCTTATTTTATAGGCTAGAAGGAGCTAGGTATTTGGAGGAACCCTCAGCCATGCATGGTCGGGAGTTTCATTTAACTCACCCATAGATTTTGTGCTCCATTGGAAACTTTCCTTTTTTCGTGATTTTGTTGATCCATGTGGGCTATTTTGGGTCAGCCAGCGTGTACACGCGTGCAGTAATGGATTAGGGTGCATGGTCCTTTATAAAAGAGGATTTTCAAAGAGTTGTTTAGCAGTGTTTTGGCAAAGAAGGGATATGAGTTGGCCTGATGCCAGGTAATCATGTGTGGTGTAATTTAGGGTTATAACAGAAGCCCCCTAATGTGTGAGGTCAGAAGAGCATCTGATGGCTGAAATACATTACCAATCTTTATTGATGTGCCGAACGATTGAGCCTAAGGATCAGGAACCGAGAGGTGTCGTCTGCAAAATAACAAATGTCTCACCGAGGCGGGCATACCCATGCTCGAGATAAAATAGAATCATGGATACCAATCAAATACACTGTAGATCCATATCAAATAACTATCAAGAGTATCCATGAACAATACACAACAGAGCTACATCTCGAAATCAGAAAGATATACATATAGAGTGTCCATCTTCCAGAAGTTGATTCGACCTAATGGCTAGAGATGAGATCTTTAGAGCTCGAGCAACAACCTCAAAATATTCAAAACTCAGGTAGGAGTGAAATATGAGTGTATGAATGCACTACCCAGAGGTCTTCGACGGCTCGCCAGTCATGGACTTGATAATCTTGATGATTAGACTGAAGGCTTCAGTGAATTCGAGCAAGTACTTGATTGGATGTTCAGGATGGCTGGGTATGAGGACAAGAGACATATTGCAGAGGGGCCGACTCAGGCTTGGTGACAAAATTCCCTTGGATAATAGCACGACAAATAATGAGACTCAGGTAGCATGGCATTAATCATAAGTCTATGAATCATGAGCCAACGCAAACAGTTGGTTGCAGGAGATCTGAATGTCATGGCTGTGTTGATGTAATGTGGTTTACTAAAGTTATTCCTGTGTCCATTTATGCGGGTGAAACCATGGCTACTGAATGCCTTGGTTGACTATTGGCACCCTGATGTAGAGGCCTTCATGCTAGAGGGGAAATCACTGGTGCCCACCACCGAGGATATCTACTTTTTGGCTGGCCTCTCAAGGAGAGGGGAACTAGTCAATTTCAGGATGTTTCTAGTGGGGCCACATAACATAGCAGAACTGATAGCCCTACACTATGAGGCTGGGACAAACTGTTTGAGCTCCCAGGTGCCATAAGTAAGATTACTAACCTATCACTACAAGCGATATTATTGCTCATTGGAAAGATTACCGGTTCAGCAGCCTTGCATCAGGCGTCCCGCGCATAGATGAACTGTGTTATCCAGTGCTTGAATGCACAGATTTTTGACTGGAGTACCACACTACTAGAGTGTATGAAGAGGCAATTGACATATTGTCGTCAGGGGACATAGAGGAACTTCAGGTTCGGGACTATTTTGTGTTCATTCTTTTTCGAGAGAGTTCCGAGCTTTAGTCCTCGGGAAGTGGTATGAGGACATCAGGCCTCTTTTCCTGCAGTATGTAGATGGGTAGTATTATTGCCATGACAGGGTGTTGGAAGGACCAATGAGTCCATCAATGATGACTTTTTTGCATGGCTGTCATGGTAGATCCCTGTGATCGAGGATTACCCATATGTAAGGATAGACTTTTCTAGAGATCCTGAGATACTCGTGCCTCCTGGTGAGGAGTGAGGGGAGATGGGTAAATATCCACCTTTGTAGTTTTTTTTGTTTTTTTTTTTTGTTATATATATCATTTCTTTTATATTCCAGAGTATTTTATGGATGTACGTTTGTTTTATGTAGATGTGGGACCAGTGCAACCTGTCGATTATGCACGGAACAAGCGTCGTCCTCGACCAGAAGTCGGGGAGGTTAAGAGGGTACTTAGACGAGTTGAGCAGAACTTTACTACACTCACTCGCACAGACCCCATGGGATAGAGGACCTGCCGCCATCCATGCAACCTCATGTAGTGGGAGCACCTTGGACATGGGTCGGATTGTTTAGGCATTTAGCCCATGCTATGGACCAATATAACAGGGCCCATAGGCCCTGAACCTATTTAGACTTTTTATGTGCCACAAGCACTACTTGTATATATTTTTTGAGGGCATAAGCCCTGTGACTCATTATTGGTCCTATTTTTGAGGCGCTTGCATCCATCTATGTACTCTGGTTACTTTATGATATTATATATATTTTTTTGATCTTTTGTGTCTTATGGATCATGTGTGAAAAAATGTATTTACATGTTTATGTCAATGTTCTTTCATATGTGTGCAAGATGCCAATCTAAAATTTGATTAGCTAGAGTATCTGTAATTTGGTTTAATCCCCTAGGAACATGAAAATATGTAATATAATCAAAGTTTCATTCTAAGAGACGTACCCTAAGGAATCATCGATGTAAAGTTGGATCATAAACCCGATATACATTGTTTAACTGATACACAACCAATTGAGCGTCGATATAGACCCAGAGATGAGAGATACCCAATGATAGAGCATCATGAAGAAACTCAATAACTGCACTGTACTCGGCGACATTATTTGTGGTGTCACCTAAGCATATACCTCCAGAAGATAACAATTGGCCCTAAGGTGTAAATATTACCCAAGCTATGGAGGCAAGCCTCCGAGTGTGCCAACTAGCACCATCTGCATACCCAATGAACACCTCGGAATCACTTGACATCTGCCATATTGATGAAAGATAAAATCAATGACATGTCCATAACATTTTAAAAGAAAATAAAAAAGTAATAGTACAAAGACTATACATATGTTACAAAAAGTTACCCACAGTGACCTACCTATGAGTAATACTTATTGAGGTAGAGCCCATTTCTAGGCTCTGCCAAAGAATTCCCTCCAAAATCAACCAGAGGATAGGTGCCCTTTTTTAATACCACTTTTATGATGAAAGGTCCGAACCACATGGGTTTGAATTTGCCTGCCCCCAGGGGGGTCCTTATCTTGGTCATAGACCAGGACAAGGTTGCCTTCAGAGAAAATCCGAGGACAAACGAACCCATCATACTGACACTTGACCTTATGTTTGTGAGCCTCGTTGGCCAGGGCCGCATCACGACGCTGCTCATTGAGCTGCTCAAGGTGTACTAATCGTTCTTCAAGTGGAGAAGTGTCTGGCNTTCGATGGGCAAGACTGCCTCAAGCCTGTAAACGAGTTGAAAAGGTGAGAAATTGGTTGCAGTCTTAACAGATGTTCGGTAAGACCATAATGCCAAGTATAACATCAAATGCCAATTTGACTTGGCTGAGTTTATAGTTCGTTGTAGAATAGTCTTAAGAGTTTTGTTTACAGCTTCCACCTGCCCATTGGCTTGGGGGTAGTAGGGTGATGAATTCTCTTGCCATAACCCAAGCTTTGATGTTAATTCGGTCATCATTTGGTTCTGAAAGTGACTTCCATGGTCAGTAACAATCTCTCTCAGGATGTCAAACCTTGCTATGATCTGGTTGAATAAAAAGAGAGTTGTCGTCTCTCCATCATCTTTAAACGTTGGTATAGCTTCGACCCACTTAGTGAAGTAGTCTACAGCTACGATGATATAGTGGTGCCCCCTTGCTGAAGGGGGGTTGAAAGTAGTGTAATCGATCCCCCACTTGGTGAAGGGACCAACTGTGATGACAGGAAACATGGGAGCGGGATGTGCCCTCATCTTCTGAGAGAAGATCTGGCATGGATTGCACTTCTTGACCGATTCTATACAATCTTTGATAAGTGTCGGCCAGAAGTAACATGCTTGTAGAATCTTTTGGGTTGTTGCCAACCCAGACAAATGACCGCCATAAGCTCTGGTATGGCAATCGTTGAGCATGATGATTTCCTCCTCATGTATGAGACATCGATGTAAGATGCAATATACAACTCTCTGATACAATGTATCATCGAGTATGAGATAATTATTAGCCTGATGGCATATATACCAACGCTCATCATGAGAAGAAGAAGTGGGGCACTTCAAAGTCTGGAGATAGATAAGTATATCTCAGTATCATGGATCTGAAGATGTGATAAAAAACATATCTTTCCGGATAGGCGATTCTTCAGGCACAACATCACCTGACTCAACCAGAAGTTCTGAAATAAGCTCTGTGAAGACCAATGACTTTTTGGACTTTGCTAAACAAAGTCTAAGTCAAACTCCTAGAGGATGACTATAGATCTATTTATTTTTCCACCTACAACCCGTCGTGTCAAAATGTACTGGAATGGATTCACAACAACAATGACAGTGGTCTTGCAAAACATAACATAATGACAGAACTGTTGAACAACATGAACTGCTGCCAATGCAAGTTTTTTGATATGACAATAATTGAGTTCCGATCCTACGAGGCCTTGGCTCAGGTAATAGATCACATATTCTGAGAACAAATCATCTTCTTGAACTAAAGCCATGCCAATGGTTGACTCTGTGGTAGCAAGATATAATAAGAAATCTTTGTTATAGTTAGGTGGTCGTAGCAGAGGGGCAGTTGTGAGGGCATGTTTTAATGCATCGAAAGAGCGTTGAGCGGCATCATCCCAGTAAAAAGGAATTTCTTTCTTCAGTAAACACATAAAGACCTTGGTGATTTTGACATAGTTCGCGATGAAGTGTTGTAAAAAGTTCACCTTGCCTTGTAGACTCTGAAGTTGAAGGATTGTGCATGGGGGGGGGAAACTGGATTATTGCAGCCACCTTGAGAGGATCGACCATGATCCCTGTTGTTGATATGACGAAACCTAACAAACATCCTAACGTTACGCAGAAGCTGCACTTGTTTGGATTCAAGCGAATCTGGAAGTAGCGACAACGTTCGAAGATTAGTCTAAGGTGTGTGGGATGATCCGTTCTCTTGCACGATCGTGATGCTAAATCATCTAGATAGGCCTCGAATATATGCTTGAGATCATGAAAAGAAAAATACATGGCTCGCTGGAAGGTGGCTCCATCATTTTCAAGACCAAAAGGCATTTTACAATACGCGAATGTACCCCAAGGACAAATGAATGTCATTTTGTGCTGGTCTTCGGGTTTGATTTGGATTTGATTATATCCCAAAAAACCATCCATGAAAGAAAAGGCTTCACAACCAGCACATTCATCAATGATTTGGTCGATGAATGGTGTTGGAAAATTATCTTTGGGACATGCCTTGTTCAAATCACGGAAGTTGTTACATACACAAATCGTGCCTTGTTTTTTATTGACCGACATAGGATTTGACACCCATTGGGTCAAATGGATAGGATAGATAAAACCTTCCTTTAGCAATTTCTCTACCTCAATCTTGATGGATGTTGCATTCTTAGGATTGATAGGATGAAGCTTTTGTTGGATAGGCTTGGCATCAGGATATGTTGTGATTTCATGTTCAACAATTTTTGGATCGATACCTAGAATTTCCTCATAAGACCAGGCAAAAACATCGCATAATTCTTTGAAAAGATCCATGTAGATTTGAATCTCTTCGGAGGAGCAATTCGCTCCGATGAAGACATTCTCCACAACGTCAGGGTTTCGGGAGATGTTGATTGGTATAGTTTCAGTGATAGTTTGGCCAGCCTATTTTGTCTCCATCACCTAACGCATGTCGAGGCGCCCTCATCAACCACCGTGTGGAATATATTTCGAGTAAAAGTTTTTGTGGGATAAGCCACTACTATCTGAAACGTTACGTAGTAAGGAAGATGAGGTTTTAATTTGGTTGTATCTAACATGATGGTTCCCAGATTACAAGTCTCAGTAGAGCCCAAAGAGGTTAACAAAGATTTCCTCTGAGAAGGGCAGCTTTGGAGGACCTCCAAAGCAAACATCGCACAAGGGGTTTGTGATAAATCCTCCACCACAGAGTAGTTTTGGGTGGCCCTTGCGTTAGGGTTATGAGAAGCTTTTTTAAATACACCTTTTGGAATGCGTGTCATTGTTTCTCCCAATGTCTTCTCAATCTATAGATGAAGATATGGGAGGTCAGCTTCTTTACCCTTCTCAAAAGTGCTTGCTTTACTATAGTCGTGTGCTTTAGTGGATATAAAAGCATCACCCCTAACCATATATACGTTCACAGATGCAGGGTTGTTCGGAGGCGGGCAAGTTGCTTGGCTACCCCCTTAAGTTCTTGCAGAGGCTTGAGTTAGATTTTTCCCATGTTGAAATGGATTAGTCAAAACTGCCTATTGTTGTTGCATGACAAATGTTTGTGCCTCTGCAAGTTGAGGACATATATGGGTCGGGTGGTCTTCCGCTCACAAGTTGCATGGATACCTCACCTTCCATTTTTTAGTGTTGTCCCCGCCAGCATTATCAGTGGGTATTTTATCTCCCTTACCCTTATTTCGTTGTTTTTTCTTCCCTTCAGGCTGCTGGGTGGCCTTTGGGTTAGTCGACTGCACTATGTGTACTTCCGACATTTTGGTAGGGGGAGCAACCAAAGCAATAGTTTGGTTGGACATTGTGTGTTGTATAGATAACTACTACAATTGCTTTGTCAATTGCTCAACGGGCTTTGTTTGTGTTGAACCAACAATACCATTGGCATGTGGTCCAGTTCTCTGTCTATTTTTATCCAGTATTGAACATGGCGCATCTAGCAAGATGTTGTATAATAAACTAGACTGAGAATAGATGAGCTCAAACTGTTGAGCCCTCATGATGGAATCTTCTTCGGAGAAAACTTCGTACGTTGCAATGTCTTTGGATAACTACGGGAAAAAAGACTTAATGAACCACTCAAGCAGGAATGCTGGTGGGACTGGTACCTTGATTAAACTCTTTTGGCATCTCCATTCTCGAATGTGATTAGAGATATGGTTCGATGTTGTCTGTTCGGAATTGGTGAGCAGCTCTGTGCCAGCGTCGTATCTCACAGGTAACTAGAAATGGTTCAGGAAAGCCATCATCAATTCACCAAAAGAAGAGTATCTTGAGCGATCAAGCTCAATGTACCATTTTGTGGCACTCCCAATGAGAGTACGTTGAAACAATCACAACTATATGGAGTCATATTTTAATGAGTTAGATGAGCACCAAAGATGGAAGGTAGTCACATGATCTCCTAGATCTTCATTAGGCTTGGCTTCGAACTTTGGAATGTCCGAAGGCAACTTTGTCGGCATAGGAGGCCAATGCGGATCATGACAAATAAGGTCATTCAATAACCTTGTCAAATCTGGCAAGTGTAAATTCGCCAGGAATAGTAGTTTGGGTTGTTGCTGATAACCTGGGAAAAAGGGGCCTGGAGTTTGACTAGCACCAGGTTTCCAGGAAAAGTTTGGCTGTTGGCCCAGATTCTGGTAGAAAACATGGCCATGGCTAGCGTATGGATTTTGCATATGTGGAGACATCATCGGTTGATTTCCCAAATAGGACATAGATGGTTGGGTATGCATTATATTCAAAGGACTTTGAGAAGGATTACCCCATGCCGGTCCCGTGGGGATAGGCATAGTAGTTTGTCTGGGTTTCCATTGATTGTGGAAAGAATTACCCTAGATCATCATTCTGGATGAGGGAACAGATCCCTACCCTGAATTCCAAGGTCCTACTAGGTTTGCTCCCTATGCAGGAATAGTACCCTGCATAGGAGTAGATTGTCCAAAAATGGGGTTGCCCCCAATTGGGAAAGTGGCTGATGAGAAGGTGTTTTTACCAAACGTTCCATTCAAAGAAAACAGTGTCGAACCTACCAGCATACTATGTGAAGGTGGTCCTTGACTCCCCGCTCCAAATAAACTATTGTGTGTAGGTTGCTTGGTAAATTGCTGATGTGAACCACCAAGTGAAGGGGACGAAGGAGGGATATGACCTCCTCTGTAAGGAAAAGTGTTAAAAGGAGTAGGAGTGCTCCCCATGTTACCTTGCAAAGGAGCGCTAGAGCTCCCTACCCCAAGTCCCAAAGTCTGTAAAGTGGAGTAGGAAAGTACAGGACTTGTACCCAAACTAGGCATCTCGTATGAGAACGGAGGGCCTATCACACTTGGTTTGAAACGGGTGGTGGCCACCACCAAAGATGGGATTGGACCATTATGCAAAGTAGTTGCATTCGAGACCATGGTGGCTCAAAATGACGACGGTGGGTTAGGATATGAAAACTCTCTTGTGGTGACAACCGTGGTGGAAATTGAAGAGTTCCCAGAAGGAGTAACAACATTTGTTTCCATTGCTATGTGCAACACTATCTGGCGCTCATAAAATTGAATTGGTACAATGAAAGGTGCCAAGAATTCAGTGGTTTGGGTTTCAACCTAGCCAAGAGCGGTTACTTCAAGGTCCAAAATGGTCAATTCCTCCAAGGGTTGGTTGGGCACAATGGTTTGTAACCCGGTCTCTTCAAAAGACCCTTCTTGGTCTAGCTTTCTCCTTAATGGTGGTGGGGGTGGCTCCAATGTGGCAAGCCAAGAAGCCTTCATGGCCCACGAAGCTCAGGATCCTCCACTGTGTGAGAAGATCCAAGACACTCTAAGGTAGTCTAAATGTTCAAAATAACACACACTAAAAAAAGTCCCTAGAAGATAAGACAGGCAAACACTAAATTAATTAGAAGAACAGTTACAACAACCAACACTAGAGAAACTTACCGGTGCAAGTGAAACTTGAACATAGAAGCACCCTCTGGGTATACTCTGCAAAGTGTGGCTTGATGTCTATCCTAGGTACCATGGTATACCCCCACAGTCACCTGTGTATGTCCCTAAAAAATATTGGAAACTAGGTTGCCAGTGCAAGAACAGTCACCAGGCAGGTACAGTCAAAATTCAGGTAGACCACAATGAGCAAGGGGTCGAGCCTGAAACCTATCAAGGGTATCGAGAGAAAATGGTCTGAAAGACAACTGAGGACCTCAAACAGATTCAAGACCCATGAAGCCCCGTGGAAAATGCAAATGACGAAATCCCACAACAAGCCCTCTATATGTGTTCTCCACTACGATTGGTCCAACTTTGGAGGGGTTATCTCAGCTACCTTTCCGCATGCGACCTCGTGTTTATCCCCTATGTTAGAGGGGGGTCCCAGATAACTTTCATAACACTGGACTTAGACACTCCCTAACTCAGACTCCAATGTTTATTTTTAAAATGGCCTTGAAGAGTTTCCTCTCCAACCTAATCCAAGGCCCTAATCCTGAACTAGTTGGTGAACCCTACAAACATAAAAGTCTAGTAGATTTTAAATTTAGTGTTAATTTTATGGATTTTTTATACGTCAAGGCGTATGAAGGTGAAATTGATGATGTGAAAAAGACAAAAGCAATGAATGAATAAAAAAGATGGAAACAAAACTTTTACTTAATGCAAAATTTCAACAACTTTTCAATTTTTTTTGTTTGAACTTTTCTAAGATTTCAGACAGCAAACTCAAAGGAATTGCACTCGACTATGAGCTACTTATGATCTAAGTGAACTCCAAAAACTTATGAAATAAAAGACTTTTCCCTAGCTAATAATGTAGAAACACACTCTTCAACCAAATAAGAAAATGAAAAGATATTTTTTTTTTTACTTAAATGCGAGTAAAGAAAGAAAGGAAAAATACTGACAAGAAAAAACCAAGAAAAACAACTCTAGACTAATCGCAGATCACAAAGAATCAGGTCAAAAATCACACACTAGCAAACTTTTTTAAAAACAATGACTCTCACACTTGTCTAAAAACCTTAGAAATTCTTTTATTTTTATGACAATTTTTTTAACTAAGAAAAAGTAGGCTAAGGGTAAGATTAATCCTAAGCTACTAAATGCTCAAACAGAGATTCAAACACCTGAGAGGAATAATTCTTATCAAGAGAAAGGATGACTGCCTTACCCTCAACAAAAAGTATCTTATACAAGCACGCGATTGTTAATCAAACAACATGCGTGTGAACATGCGCTGGATAGAGACAGATGGCATGTACATGCGGGATGACCTTGTACAGGCTGCATGTATATCTAAACTCTGAGAAAAATGAAAACAGAGAATCCAAAGCCATGAAGAGACCACTGATATTGATAACCAGATCCCTTGAAGGCTTGAACACTCCTTTTAACAGAAAAACAAATAATGTAAGGAAACAATGATAAGTCAAAAACAATCTGAGATAGGACTGCTAGCAAACAAGACTCAGACAGAATTCCAGAAAACCCCCTGAGAATGTGTGATTCTGACAGGGAAGAGGATGTCTACCTCTGAAGTTCTCTGAACTCTACACGCTACTGCTACTTCTTCAGCTAGAATTTTCACATGGGATGTAAGAGAGTAGGGTGCGGGTACATGCGTGCAGACCTTATGCAGGCCACATGTACCTCTATGGGTCCCGAAAAACACAGTCAAGAAAAAGACAGGGAAAGCTGGTATGGAAAACTAGACTCCCTGCTAGCTCAGACCTGACATAAACTAAAAGAAAAAACAGGAAAGAAAAACTAGTTTGTAAAACTACCCAAAAACTACATAAAATTCCAAGAACCCTAGAGAGTCTCCCCAGTATGGTCGCCAATTCTGTTGTGGGGAAAATCTCCCTATGGACTAGCAAATAGAGTTCAGACTTTGCATGCAGATATAACCGAAGAGAAACTACATTCTACCTTCATCCCTAGATTTAAATCCCCTTTTCTTATTAAATGCATGGAAAGATCAACCTACATCATTCCCGGCATTTGATGTCGATCCTCCATTGTGCTTGATTACTTGTTCACAATACTCCTTCCAAATATGACCTGCATCCAAGACAAGCAACAACTATGCATGCATACTACTTATATACTAACGGGTTAGAAATCCAAACATATATTGATCAAACTATAAACAGTTCATGAATTGGGATGGGAAAAGAATTTTCTTTATTACTTAGAATGAGTCAACTTACAAAATTTGAAACCGGCTACTGCTCCTCGAACTTGATCCTGCGCTCCTCTTCTTCTATCCTCCAATTGATTTCCTTCAAATCTCCTTTGACACATGGAAAGGCTAAAGGGTTGGGACAATGGGAATACGTAAATGGGCAAAGTTTCTTTTCTATGTTTTTCCTCTTCCAAATGGGACCCCTACCCCTTCTTATATAGGCTAGAAGGATCTAGGTATTTGGACGAACCCTCGGCCATGCATGGTCGGGAGTTTTATTTAACTCACCCATAGCTTTTGTGCTCCGTCGGCAAATTTCTTTTTTCCGTGCTTTTGTCGGTCCACGCGGGCTATTTTGGGTCAGCCAGTGTGTACACGCATGAAGTAATGGATTAGGGCGCGTGGTCCTTTATAAAAGAGGATTTTCAAAGACTTGTTCAACATTGTTTTGGCAAAGAAGGGATATGAGTTGGCCTGATGCCAGGTAAGCATGTGTGGTGCAATTTAGGGTTATAACACCGGATAAGGTTAGTTAGTGGAGGTCAGGATAACTGCTTCTCACTCCTTCATTCATTGGTCCACGAGACTTAATCAACCTGGGCCTTCATCCAGAAGGTCCCTTTCCACTTCTTCATTTCTTTCGACTCAGGACCTCATCCACCTAAGGTAAACATTTGGAAAAGCTATTTGCTTGCGATGTTTCTCTTAGGTATTTTTATTAGAGTGTATATTTGTGTTGTTAGCCTTAGGTTGTTTCATTTTCACCTTTTCTGGATCATTTATTTAGGGTGGTTGACCAACCTATCCATTGGTCGAGAAGTATCCCTGGTATTTCTATTGAAAGCATGGAGACGCCTCCTAGAAAGAATGGGTTTTTAAACCACCAGTTCATCAGAATCAGTGCGTGAGACTTTTATGGACATGAAAAATACCCCTAGGGATGAACCTATGCATAATAATGATATGGCCAAAGTTATTGAGGATACCAACCAAGGGACCCTTTACCAAGGGGATTATTGTGTTTTTCCTTTCTTTGGAAATGTTGGTGCCCCCTTGATGGCCACTTTGAAAATTCCTGAGTTGAAATTTGGACTACTAGTTTGGTTGTGGGCCAATCCAAATGTCCCAAATTCTTTTAATGATTATCAGATAAGAACCTTATGTCAGGGGAATCGTACAGATTTTCATCCTTCTCCTTCTACATCTGCAAAGTTTACTTCTCCTCCTCCTCCCTCTTCTGGTGAAATTCTTGCTACCAGTAACCAGAAGTCTAAAAGGAATAGGAAGAGGAAGAGTAAGATGAATAAGTCACCAACCTATGCTAGTCATGTTGGAGACCTATCACCATCCTCTTCAAGTCATGCTAGGGGTAAGCGACCAACCTCTCCTAGTCATAGTGGGGGAACAAGTCCAGTCACTGCGAGTCATATTAGCATTACATCAACAACCTCTACAAGTCATGTTGAAGATAGGCAACCAACCACTACCCGGGGCACACATCTAGTCACTACTATTCATACTAGAAGAGCATCACCAACCTCTGCAAATTACGTTGGATATCATCTACTAACATTTGCAAGTCATGTTAGAGATAGGTCAACAAAATTTGTGAGTCATGTTGGAGTCATGTCAGTAGCCTATGTAAGTCATATTGGGGGCACGCAACCAACGTCTGTGAGTCATGCTGGGAGAAAAATTCTAGTCATTATGATCCATACTGGAATCGAGTCACCGACCTCTGCAAGTCATGTTGGAGTCTTGTCACCAACCTATGTTACTCATGTTGGATACGTGTAACCAACCTCTACTAGTCATGCTGGGGGAAACCCACTGGCCACTACAAGTCATGTTGGGGGCACTAATATGGTTGAGAACCCTAGACATATACAACATAAGCCCAAGTTCCCTTTTAATATTTTAAAATGATATCACCTTACTTTTTTGTGCCCTGCTATTTTTGTGGTACGAGAAGCGTGGTCCTTGTCTGGTGACTCTTCTAGTTCTGAGTCATCTTCAGTTTCCCAAAATTCTAATCATTATTTGGTTGAAAAAGTAGTTGTGTTGATGCAATATTTGGATGAAACCACTCTTTTTTGGGGGAGTGATGCATCTCTTGACCATTTTGTCTCACATCATATTCAAACAGTGGTTGAGGAAGTGGTCGCACTGATGAAATCTTCGGTCGATCCAACTCTTCTCTTGGAGAGTGACAATTCTAAGGAGGTGATCTCATTGATGCAATATCCAGCTGATCCCACTCCTATTTTGGGGACTGATGTGTCTTTTGACCATGTCCTTAACATTTCTAGTTCAGAACCTTCTGAACAAGGAGGAATTCCACTATTTTTTAGTACGCTCCCTCCAAGTCATAGGATGGTTCCATTTCATTAGAATGATGTTGTAGAGACTCATCATCCTTCTTATGCACCCTTCCAGATAATGTTTGGAGTTAATAAATTAGGAATTTTCTTAACTATTGCAGATGAAGGATCCTCTACAAGTATTTTATCATCCTTGGCTTGCAAAGATTTGGGTTCTCCCAAGCTTGTGTCAACTATCAGTGAGTTGTTGGATTTTGAAATAAGACATAGCTAATGTATGGGGATTATTCCTCGGTTTATTATCACATTAGGTGGGAAGGCTATCCTAGTCAATCTGTTAGTGGTGCTAGGCCCTTTAGAATTTAATTTTCTTCTTGGTTGTGATTATGTGTATGCGATGAATGTTGTGGTGTCTATGCTTTTTCATGTGATGCATTTCCCTCACAATAGAAGAATTGTCACTATTGATCAACTTTCATTTGATAATCACCATCATGGTTAAAATTTACCTCAGGTTCCCCCTTTGTGTGTTTCTAGCATTCGAGTAGATTCTTCCCCACCACAGGTGAATTATGTGGCATCTTATCATTGGTGTTTAATTACACCTGAGAAGGATCCTTTAAAGCTATGTTATCCTTCTCAAGACAAGGTCTCAAAAATTGATCAGAGGTTTTATCCAATGAGGACATGGGAGCCCTTGCTTCCACCTACTGGCCCGAGCAATATCGAATTTCCTCTTGAGTCTGATATTACTATTTGTAAGACCTCAAGCCTTAGTATTTTTTAGCTTTCAAGCCCTATTTTCATGGATTTTGAGTTTCCTTCAGATGAGGTCATCCTTGAAGATATGATTATTGACCTTCGACCTCCTCATGAACCATAATATTTACTGTTTGGTTACCAACGAAACCCTTGGCTTAAGCCGAGCAGTAGGCTCTACCTAGAGCACTACTATGCATAAATCACAAGGCTGTGTGGTTCTTTGTACATATTGTATTTTTAGGGTTACTGTTTTTCAAGTTTTGTATTCCATTAATACTTCTCTTTATCAGAGGTTTCTATATTGGACTTATTAACTTCTGGGTAAGTGTTTTTGGTCTTATATACAAGAATTTGAAGATGTTTTTTCTTTGGTACCTTTTTGTTCCATGTCAGTCTGTTCTGACAGGTAACGATATCGAAACTGGCATATAGGTTAGATTTTCCCCTCCATGCATTTTTGCATAATCCATTTCCCATTTCATTTTTCCTTAGGATCGACCCCAATGAGTTGCAACAAAAAACATTATTTTTTTTTTAGAAGTGTCGTAATTCATGTGGTAGAGCGTACCTTCCATGGGAGTCCTAGCTTAGAACCCCCTTTGCATTTGGTGTCCATGATGTAAGTTTTCTATTAGGCTCAGGAGCCCTGTTTAGTCCTGCCACGACTTTGTGTATGAGATTCATTCTTCTTACTCAATATTATTCTAGATATTACCTACAGGACTACCCCCATTATCGAGTCTCATTTAACATCTTTTCAGACTCCTTAAAAATGAAAATATTTCTGAGTGAGCTTGTTTTATTTCACACATGTTAAGCGGATTTGGAAGGAAGTTTATTCAGTGAAAGTTTACCCCCTTTTCGGACTGAATGGACTAATTGTAAATTCTAACCTTGTACAATATCTACTGCAAACTGATATTCAGAAAAGAACAGAAAATATGCAATGGCAAATACAAACATTACACAGAGATTTTTCACCTGGAAACCCAAATCGGGAAAACCAGCATATATTATATTGATACACATTATTTTACATTGTTTACAATACAATATACATATAGGAGCCAGCGGCATCCAAAACCCTAACCCAATGACCTGGATTAGTCCAAAACCCTAATTCCTTAACCGGAAATAGAAAA
>SNQJ01S0157231.1:15618-37798 GCA_010110895.2 Picea sitchensis
GGGGGCGCTGCCCCCGAACCCCTGCGCGCCCGGCGCAGGCACTCAGACACTACTACTCGTGCAAAGAATATAACACATACCCAACACTAATTATGAAAAATGAATACTCTATTCGACTTTGACTAGAAGAGTTCTCCTTGGTATTGTTTTACACTTTTTCGGGCTCAGGAGACTAAATTTACAAAAATGAACATGTAGTTGAGTTCTAATTGCATTACATATTGATCGCTCACACTTTTATGCTTATTTTCAAATTCAATATACTATTTTTGAACCCATTTCTTATGCATTCCTATCAGTTCTCTTCCTTGCAATTTATTCCTTTGCAATTCAACACCTTATCCTTGGAGGAAGCAACCCCCGAGTGTCCTTATCCTACACATGTTTTACTTGCATTGAGCATAGGTATGTACCTTGCGCTCTGGAACTAGTTTGGTTTCCCATGACACTCGTTTCCTCCATTGTATTATAGCACTCTTTTATTATTTTTCTAGGCTTTAATGATATGAAAAAGACCACAAAACAAAATAAAAAAACCAAAAATAAGGGGGGAAAGGGTCCATATCTTTTGTTGGCAACAATGTTTTCTCCCTTGAACAAAGCACAATATTGAGTCAATATTTCATCATTTTGGGTCTAGTATGGATTTAGGAGACTTTTTCTCATTATTGAGTGTTATCTCCCCTGGTTGTTTATTCTTTCAACCATATGGAGAGTTTGTTGATGCCTCCTGTATCACAAATGTATCCCAGTTTATAGTCAGACTCCTTAAAAATGAAAAGTTTTCCGAGTGAGCTTGTTTTCTTTCACACTCGTTAAGCGGATTTGAAAGGAAGTCTATTCAGTGCAATTTTACCCCTTTTTCGGACCGAATGGACTAATTATGAAAAATGAATACTCTAGTCAAGTTTGACTAGAATAGTTCTCCTTGGTATTGTTTTACACTTTTTTGGGCTCATGAGACTAAATTTATGAAAATGAACATGTAGTTCAGTTCCAATTGCATTACATATTGACTGCTCCTGCTTTTATGCCTAATGTCGACTTCAACATGTTGTTGTTGAGCCCATTTCTTATGCATTCCTATCAGTTTCCATCCTTGTAATTTATTCCTTTGCAACTCGACACCTTATCCTTGGAGGAAGCAACCCCTGAGGGTCCTTATCCTACACATGCTTTCCTTGCATTGAGAATAGGTATGTTCCTTGTGCTATGGAACTAGTTTGGTTTCCCGTGACACTCATTTCCTCCACTGTATTATATCACTCTTTTATTTTATTTTCAGGATTTAATGATATGAAAAAGACCCAAAAAAAAAAAAAAACAAGGGGGGAAAGGGTCCATCTCTTTTGTTGGCAACAATTTTGTCGCCCTTGAACA
The DNA here is from genome assembly GCA_010110895.2 of Picea sitchensis. NCBI lineage: Eukaryota > Viridiplantae > Streptophyta > Pinopsida > Pinales > Pinaceae > Picea > Picea sitchensis. The sequence goes on from SNQJ01S0157231.1 coordinate 16,999, forward strand.
AAGCACAATATTGAGTCAATATGTCATCATTTTGGTTCTAGTATGGCTTTAGGATACTTTTTATTGTTATTGAGTGTTATCTCCCCCTTTTAGTTATTCTTCCATCCATATGGAGATTTTGTTGATGCCTCCTGTATCACAAATGTATCCCAGTTTATAGTCATGCTACCTAAGTCACATAATGTGTCATGCTTTTGTTCAAGGTAAGTTTCATCCTGAGTCAACCATTCTATAGTCAAGTATATGACCTTACAATTATTCCTTCCTAAGTCATTCAAGTCCATCTCATCATCAAGAATATATGTCTCTTACTCGTTCCAGTATGGAAGGTCCCCATTGACTTCTTTCTTGCATGTATGCTCTTATCGACTCTGATACATTTCTCTGAGAGTATGACATAGAGTTGCACCCTGGGCCTATTTACATCATTGATAGGTGAACTTATGCTCAACAAATGAAAAACCATCATTGGTCTCTCATTGAGCAGTTTCCCTTGTGTTTGATGTCAACAACAATCATCACACATAGGGATTCATGTGGTACCTTGGCTTCCATTTGACCCCATTGGTGGATTCCTCATCTTTGTCAGTAGTATTCATTATTGGATACTAATCAAAGAGTCTCTGTCATGCACCATTCCATCTAGTGCATGCCAGAGTCATACCTCGGTGTGATCCTTAAAATATTTTAATCCAAGTCCTTCCAAATTTTTGGACTTATTCTACTCTTTGTGCTGGATGATGGAGGATGCCTTAATTCCTTCCTTCCAACAGATCTATTCCTATCGAATTAAATGCATATTTCTCTATTATATGGATCTAGAGTTATATTTGGTACCTTGAGGATTACAGTCATCAATGGTAGGTTTCCTCAATATTGACAATGGGAATACATCAAATTCACCTGTTCGATAGATTGTACCAGGTGTTTGACCTCAGCTCATTTATTCACACTTTTTAGATTGTACCATGGTACCTTGATGCCCATTATCATAATTGGTGGGTTGTCTCGCATTTTTTAATGGTATACATCAATGGATAGGAATTAAATGATGTCTCATTGTGTTTGACCCAAACACATCTATTCACATAGTGTAGACTCGTACCATGACAGATTGTTTTGAATACTTTGAGTGAAGTACGAGCATCACATATTATGTTCTCCTAACCAACATATTGTACGACTCCATAGACATTGGTACTTGCATAGGATCAAATTGTTCACTCCATTGTTCCTAGATATAATATATTCTTGATTTTGAGACATAGCTCCACTATGTATTTACTCATGGCTATGATCTACTTTCACATGGATCCACTATGTATTCCTCGTGGCCATGCTTTATACTTCATATATATCACATGGATCCACTGTGTATTTTTCATTTCCATGGACATTAGTCATACTTTCATATATTTCATGGATCCATAGTTGAATTTATTTTGTGGCCATGCTTACACCACCCCTGAGCATGGGTATGCCCAACCTGGGAAGAGAATAATCTTACTTGATTTTGGCTGACATTTTCTATTTTTGAATCAGTTTTTCGAGAACCTTCATGACTTCACTTCGTTGCATCCTTTCCTCTCAAAGTTGTAATGTATTTTGGCCATCAATTTTCCCTTCTGACCTCACACATTAGGTGGCTTCTATGATAGCACAAATTGCCACACATATGCATTTGTGACTTGGCCTTACCCTTTTCCTATCTTGTTAAGTAAAATCCTACTTTCCTCATCAAATTTATCTAAAACACTTGAAATTTGTTAATATCTATGGGTTTCCCTTATGAAACATGCAAACATCGATGCCTTGCAAGCTTCCATCTTACAGATTCCCTAAAAAATCATGAAAAATAAAATAATTCCACAATTTCGGTGGGTTTTTTGGTTGGGCTCGTTTCCCAATGCCCCTAATCTCGTACTAAAATAATTTCAACCTCCCCAAACTATTTGGGGGTGGTATAAAAGAACCATTGAGGGAAAAGATGAGGATAAATCGGATGGTGTGAGTTTATGCTATTGAGATTTAGCAAGCTTCCCTAATCTTTTCATGATATGAGTAGTATCCCCTAAAATGGAAACTCCTTTGTGGTGTTACTTCCTCTCTATATAGCCATAAGGTGTGCTCCTATCCTTATTGGGTTATGTGAGGAAGAGTCTAGTTTCCTTGAGTCGATTCTTGAAGGACTTGTGGAGGAACCCAGGCGGTTGGCTCCGAAGCAGTGCCAAAAGTCGAAATAGGTTGTAACCAAATTTCATATATTTTCAATAATATAAGAGATCTCTTTCCCTCTTGTCTTGCATTCATTGCAATGTTATATGTTGTTATTGTTCATATATGATTTGATTTATAAACTTGATATATGCTTCTCGAACCTATAACTACCTTGTTGCAGCGCTATCTTGGTTTCTTATTGTAGGCTATTTTCAACAGAGACCATGAACTCTTCAAGAAATTGGAGCAGGGATCGACATTGAATGAAGGGTTTAAGGTGCAAGTCTTCTCCTTCTCCTTTCCCTTCTCCCTCCTAAGGAAAAAGTAGTTATTTCTTGTTTTCATGCTTTCTTGTGAGGGTAGATTTATGTTAGCATTAATATTTTCATGATAAAATTGTGGCCTCAAAGGAACTACAAGAAGTTCTAGACCCCAGTAAAAAAATTCACCAAAGTAGCACCGCAGCTATTCTATTGTTGAGATGGCCAACATATGCTTGTCTCTTCTATTTTTCTACTCCCATTGTTTCTAAAAGAATCCAATTTCCATGGCTTAGTTTCATTGAGTGTAATTTTATTATAAAAGTTTGATTTTATATTTTAATAAAATATAAATAAAATAATGAAATAAAATAAAAAAAATACTGCTCACCTCACCCCACTCATTCTCTCACCTCATATACCCATCCACCTCACCATTCCACTTTCACTTTCACTTTACGTTTATTTTATTAAAATTTCCATATCTATCTTATGTTATAACTACCACTCCATTGATAAATGCCATATTGAAAATTCACTACATTGTCATGAGTTATAGGTCACAAAAGAAAATACACAGGTGGCGATTGAAACAAGTTCAAGGAAATGTCCATAAGGAATATCCTACCAAATTTCAAGAAACAAAGCTTCTAGATGATTAAGTAGATGCATGAAAGTAGTTGATGAATGCCAAACTATTGTACCAAATTATAAAAAAAATTATGTTTGTTCTAAACGTTGGAAAGGTTCTGGGATTTTAACAATAGTCCTTATTATTGGCATTTATATCAATGGTGGAATTTATTCCACTAAGATTTTTTTCTAACGTGGATACATATATTACTCCAGTTGTCAAATATCATTTATTAGGTGACAAAGGAATCATACACAACACTCAAAGAATATTTTCTCATAAAGTTTGGTGCAAAGGAGTTTGGTCTGGGCTTGTCTTCTTCTAGGTTTTTATGATTGGATAGTACAACAGGACTTGTGCTTTCAAGCTAAAGGTATCATGTTTTCATTAGTCTAAGCTAGAATTTTCATTTGTCAAAACGATGATGGGTTTTAGACTCAGATTGACGAACTACTTCTTCTAGTAACTGTAGTAATTGGAGGAAATGTTATTTTCTCTTGCAAGACCTTTTGGAAGCAATTAGTGAAGCACTTATATGGTATTTTGCTCACTTTCACCCAAAATATTGTTTTACCATCGGAGAGTGCCATTGCAAAAGCATGCATATCTAACAATTTTCACAGTTCTTTGAGCTCGGGGTGAATCTATGAGAGGATGTTCCTTCTACCCCTTATTATTATATGAAGATCATTTATCCCATATAGGAAGAGGTATGGATGTATTATGTTTTCCTAAAGGCAGTCTATAGGGTATTTTCAATTGTAACAACAATGCTCTATTTTAGAGGATGATCATCGGACCAACCACTTATTAAACTTGTTATCTGCTGAGTCAAGATAAGGATCAGATCAATCACTAAAGATAAGAGGAACGAACAACTCATTTTCCAGATGGAGCTTTATTTGATAAATACCTATTCTTGTGCAAGGTTGTTGCCTAGAAATCAAGATTTATTGTTGTAACTATTTTGATATTTTTGTATATCAACAGATAAGTCATAAATTCACCCTTAGGGTTTTTAGGAGTTAGTTATGAGCTATCCCTAATTAATAGGTTGATATCAAATGCTACCTACTTGATGTAAACTCTATATAAGGAATGAAAAAGACATAGGGATAGAGAGGTTTGATCCCTGCATTTGGATTTCATTGTAAAATCCTTCAGACTATTTTTGCTTATATATTCCTATGTAAAGATATTAGTTGCTAATAAAGTCAATGGTTAGTGTGTTTCCCTCATCTATGTTTATCATCTTTGTTGCTTCATATTAAACATATTGTTTCCATTATATGATCATATGATTGTATGCCTGTGTTGAAAAGGTTTCTCTATAGGGTATAGTGCAATCTTTGCCACAAGAATGTTTAATTATTTTAAATCTTATTCGGAAAGGATTTATGAGTGAAGATTTATTCTTTTGTTGTTCAAAGAAATTAAAGAAGATGATGCTCTTTGGTAAATTTTTCAGTTATTTTCCTCAGCTCTTCCTAATCATAATATCTAATCTCATTTCACTAAACAAAGGTTTTATTTACCTAGTTTGTCACGCATAGGGAAGTGGCTTAAATATCTAAAATCATAAGCCTCATTGAGACCACGAGTGTGATCCTTCCACCTTCTAATTTTATTGAGCATTTTGAAATAAGATGTGTCAGGATTGTTCCTAAGGAAGTCTAGGAACAACTTTTGGCATCATTGTCGGGGACAAAATGATGAGATTTTCCCTAGGTAGAAAGACAATAGTTTTGAGATCTAGTTGTAGATGGTGAAACTATAACTAGGCACAAGTAGAGTGAAATACCTTTTCACCTGATGACTCCACTCCATGAAGAAATAGCATGTTGGAAACTTCACTGATGCGGGATGACAATGGCCATGGAAGCTAACTTGGCTCGAAGGTTCACACCTCTTGATTTTTCAACTGTTCCTGGCTTTCCTAATCCTGTGCTTTCTTTCTGATATTGTGTAGACTTTGTTCCTATTTTTAGTGGAAAGGAGGAGGATAATACTACACATCATCTCGTAAAGTTTCATCAGTGCATAGATCAACTAGATTTCTATCATGAAGATGATCTCATGAAGATGTTTGTATACTCATTAGATGGTGAATTCTCAAAAATGGTACCGGTCGGTTTCTGCTTCCAGCATATGTTCTTTAAAAACTTTCCATGTTGCATTCAAGAAACACTGTAAAAGGTACTTTCCGCATGAACTGCTTCTTGAAGTTTGTTGTAAAAAATATGAATGTCGAGCTCAAAGGAAAATAGATTTTTCCTCTTATGATGAACTTTATGAAGGTCTTGCTGAAACAGAAATTAAAGAAGAGTTAGTTTGTGAAGAAAGAATTTTAAACTCTTCTATTAAAGAGGAGCTTGAAAAAAATGGTCACGATCTACAATTTTTTAGTCCCTTTCATTTATCTTTCATACTTCATGTTCAAGATCAACAAATTTTAAAGAAGTAATATTTAGATCTTGAAATAAGTGATAGTCATGTGAAAGAAAAAAATGATCATGAAATGGTTGAAGAGATTTTTCAAGATAAAAAAATAGTAGATCGTGTTAACAACTGTTTAAATTATTGATGTTTGGGTAGCATCAAAAAGACATTCTACTAGATTAATAATTAATAATATGATTATTAATTATTATAAATATTATTAATTATAATATTATTAATGTAATAATATATTTATAATAGAAAGTATAAATATATATAATAAAGTATAAATATAAAGTATATGTATATTATATGTTTAATATAATATAAAGTATAAATATATTTATTACCCAAGGGGCGCATCTCTTCATGGATGGTCACTCTGGTAACCATGTGTTCTTTATATATAGAACACTCATCATTGTAATAACATATTCATTCACATACAATATCATCTCTTATGAAAAGGTATCAGAGGGGGACTGGGCTTGACTCCCTCACATGAGGGCCCAAGAAAATGAGAGTAGAGTAAAGTCTTGGGAGTGTTAAATTTATGGGGTTGTTGCAATCTCTATGTACAACATATTTACTTTTTACTCCTACCAAAATTAAAGAAATAATTCCATAAATTATGGTGGGCAGTAATTTCTAGTAAAAATGTCTAATTACCTAAATATGAGGAATGTACTCCATATTTACTTCTACCTATATTTATGCAAAGAATCGCACGAATTATGGCAGAACAATTTAAGAAATTCAAATACTATGTGGATGGATTATAACCAAATTAATCTTTGGGTAGTTACGGGAGGTATTCTCCAAATATTTATAAGAAAATTTAGTTTAATTTTAAATTTTATTTTCAAAGAGACATGTCTTTTTTGGATCAATTTAATATTACTATAAAAAGACACAATAATAGACACACATATTTTTCTTTCTCACACGTGGGAAGTGATCTAAGGAAGAGGTGGAAGTTTCTAAGTAGTTGAAATTTTCAAAGTGTAATTACTTAGTGATGTTCTAGAGTTTACTAAAGTAATTACCACTTGCGGAAAATTGTGCTTGTCTAATTTAACACTGGAAAATCAACATGGTTAGTTGTATGACATCAAGTATATGATGGATATGTGTTAGTAGAAGGCATATCATTTCTAGGGTCATTGTATATAGTTGTGCACAAGATAATTTGATCTCCTCTAGGAGATGTTTTTTTGTTGTTCTTGTTTCTTGTTTCGAGCACGTCACAGGTAATAGCTCTAAGAATGAGCCATATTGACAATCACGGGAAGAAACATGAATCAAGAATATCCAGACACAGATTTGTGCACATCCATGTAATGAATAAGAAGAGGAGGTCAGCACATGCAGAGGGAGTGTTGAGATTTTATGTAATTTCGGAAGTTATTCTTAAGTGTTAATGTTTCAACATTGGGCTAACATTCTCTTGGGATTGGTCATGGTAATTTGACCAATGGATAATGACACTGGCATAGTATTCTAAGGTAATAAGTCTCAAATTGTGTGGCTTTCAACATCCCGAAGGACTATAATTATTTCCGTGGAATAGATGACAACCTGGTCAGGAAGAATGGTCCTTGTAGTCACAGAACACTCCGTTGAGTACGTGAAAACTACAGGACACTCAGTGTGTATATTGAAGAAGGATTTATATGTATTAAAGTAGGCACACAGATCATGGTATAACAAGAACGACAATTTTCTAATCATCTTAGGATTTACAAACAATGGTGCAGATCCTAACCTTTAATTTAAGGTTGTGGATTATGGTTTGATAATACTACTGTTGTATATGAATGACCTGTTTCTAAATAGCTGTGGAAAATATCATCTCAGAGTGTAAGAGAAAAAAAAAATGGCTACTGGGTTTGAGGTGAAATATCTTGAGATGATGCATTACTTTTTGGGTCCCGAGGTATGGCAGAGATAGCATGAGATCTTTCTGAATCAAGGGAAGTATATAGTAGAAATCCTGAAGAGGTTCAGGATGTTAGATTGCAAGTAAATGACTACACCTATGGTATCGAATCTAAATTTGTTATAGGATACGACTTTAGAGACTGTGGATGTTACTTTATATAGGAAGATGGTGGGTTCATTGATCAACTCGATGAACACAAGACCGGATATATGTTTTTTTTTAACACCCTTAGTCAACATATGGATAAGCCTAGGTAGGTTCATTTGGTTGCAACAAAACATGTGATGAGGTACCTTCAGGTTACATTGTATTATGATCTCAGGTATGTGATAGACCATGAGTTCGATTTGTATGGATATTTGGATTCATATTGGGCCGACACTATTCTTGATCGGAAGAGTAATTCAACATATTCAGTCTAGGCTCTAGTATGGTTTCATGGAGCAACATGAAGAAGTGTTGTGTATCACTCAGTACGATTGCGGCAGAGTATGTGGAATCATGTGCAACAAGGCGTGAAGCAGTGTGTCTTTGGAAATTGATGACTATTGAATTGAATTTGACTTGTAGGTAAGACCTACAAGAAGAGGATGATGAGACTTGTTCTGTAGGACAAGTGATGAAGTCAATAGGTTGAATATCTAGTTGATATCTAGTGCTTGAGAGGGATCCAGACAGTCGGTTCCAAAGGCATTTGGGTGCTACAGTAAGGAGAAGGAGGTTGCGCTAGATGCAGGAAGCAATCATGTGTGGCTCTCAGTATGGCTAGATCTAAGTATGCATGTACAGCAAGTCGTGAAGTAGTGTGGCTTCAGAAATTGCAGACTATTGGACTGAAATTGACTTGTAGGTAATACCTACAAGAAGAGGATGATGAGACTTGTTTTGGAGGACAAGTGATGAAGTCAACAAGTTGAAGATTTAGTTGATATTTAGTGCTCGAGAGGGAGATGGACGGTCAGTTCCAGAGGGAGCTGCACAGTTAGTTCCAGAGGGATATGGGTAACATAGTAAGGAGTAAGAGGCTCTGTCAGATGCAGGAAGCAGTCATGTGTGGCGCTCGGTACGAATGAAGTTGTGTATTTGGAAGCATGTGCAGTAGCAGTGTGGCTTCGAGAACTTATGTCTGGGTTATTTGGTATCGGACTGGAGATGACCTACATTTGGTGTGACAACCAAAGTTGCATGAAGTATTCAGACAACCTATGGTCTATGATAGGTTGAAGCATATCGAGATCATATATTACTATATCAGGGATATAGTGCATAAGGGAGCAATGAGGCTCCGGTTTCGTTACTACAAAGGATCAATTTGTGGACTTGTTTACCAAGTTTTTGTCTAAGATGGAGATTGAGTACATTAGGTACAATCTTGGTGTGGTCCCTCTTCATAGGGAGTGTTCTCATATAGCATGAAAATTTTTTGGCACTAAGACATGTGGAACTCATCCAGCATGAAAAGGGTTGGAACTGAGTGTTCTTGTCCATCATGAAAAAGGTTTGGCACTGAGTGTTATCATCTAGCATGAAAAAGGGTTGGCACTGAGGCATGTGGAACTCATAAAACATGAAAAGGGTTGGCATTGAGTGCTCTCATCTGGCATGAAAAAGGGTTGGAATAGAGATGGGTGTAACTCATCCATCATGAAAAAGGGTTGGCACTGAGTGTTCTCATCCACCATGAAAAAGGTTTGGAACTAAGTTTTCTCATCCATCATCAAAAAGGGTTGGCACTGAGTCTTCTCATCCATCATGAAAAAGGGCTAGCACTAAGACATGTGGAACTCATCCAGCATGAAAAAGGGTTGGAACTGAGACATGAGTGCACATGATCAGGTATTGATGCATCACAAGCAGTTGATGTCCTAGGGACATTTTGTAGCTATTAATAGCTACCCACAAACCTTGATTGCATGGGGTGAAGTCATGTTTCACTACGAATATACAAGGATGTATAGATTTTCATGTTCAATAATCAATGGATGTGAGCTCATGTGGTATCATACTTGGAGTATGTGTCTCATGGAAGTGACACTTGGTTTCTAGACACTTAGTATAGAAGGGAGAAATGAGGCTCCAATATGGTTTAGAAGGGATAAATGAGGATCCAATATGTGTCTACGAATGAGAAGGTTGCAAATGTGTTGACAAAGTCGTTGTAGAGGATGAAGTTTGAGTACTTTAGGGATAATCTCAACGTAGTCCCTCTTCAAACGGAGTGATGGATTTAGATGTTATCACAGGGTAGTGGATTTCATGATGACATGGTGTAGCCATTGGAGATCTAACCACCGACCCTCGATGCATGTTGAAGAGATGAGGTACAAAGGTTATCGTAGGGTACTGGATGTAATGCATAAGATATCCAAGTTTTCTGTGGGAAACTGGATAGTCTCATGATGACATGTTGTAGCTATTAGAGAGCTACCGACCGAACATGGATTCATATTGTTAAGTCATAAGCGTGTGCGTGATGAGCTACAAATGCATTTCAAAGTAGTGGATGTCCTAGGGACATGTTGTAGTTATTTGAGAACTACCCATAGGCCTTGGATGCATTGGTTGTGAAGTCACAAGGGTGCACATGATGAGGTACATATGAATTGTGAGGTAATGGATGTCATGGTGACATGTTGAAGCTACTTAAGAGCTACCCACAGGTAATATTCAAAGGTAATCTTGGCATAATGTATAATTCTTCCCTCACTAAGAGGGAGTGTTGATGTTTGGGTAGCATGGGAAAGACATTCTACTAGATTAATAATTAATAATATGATTATTAATTATTAAACAATATTATTAATTATAATATTATCAATGTAATAATGTATAGAGTATAAATATAAAGTATAGTTATATTATATGTATATTATAATATAAAGTATAAATATATTTATTACCTAAGGGACACATCTCTTCATGGATGGTCACCATGGTCACCATGTGTTATTTATATATAGAACACTCATCATTGTAATAACATATTCATTCACATACAATATCATCTCTTATGAAAAATTCAATATAAATCAACATGTTTATGACATATTTGAAGCTGAACAAACTCCATTGGTTGGTTATGAAGAAGAGAAAGTGTCTTTTCAACAAACTTTTGTTGCAATATCATACAATGAGCCAATCATTGAAAAATCTTATGAGCAGATTTCTCAAGTTATATCCCTTAATGGTCCACCTTTTTTTTATCACTATGGAGACAGTGATGTTGAAGACCAAGAACAACCATTGATTTATGAAGATAAAAGATTTAATATTTTTAATCATGAGTCAAAAAAATATCAGGAGAGGCACTATAGTTCCAAGAGAAATATGCCATATTTGTTCGTCCATAAAGAATAAGTTGAAGATTTCCCTACAGAACATCAGTTAGATGAGCATAATTGGTGAAATAAATTGCTCCAACAACTATCACTGGAGATCAACAAGTATTCATTCACCGTTCTTGTCCTTGAATATGCAACAAATATTGAACAACATGTTATCAACAGTGAAATCAACCTACAACAATATTCATTTTTGCAGACAAACCAAATTGCAGAAGATCTAACACCGATGCAATTTCCTTTGTTGAGATTCAAACATGGTCAAAATATCAAGGCAAAAGGCATTATTTTAACCTTCATATGATGTGTTTTCTTCTCTAATTTGTCTAGGGCACATTACCAACACTTCCACATGATGATAAAATTGAAACATTCAAGTACGACACTTAGTAGAATACAATACATAAGTACGACACTTAAGAATGTGGAAAATTGACACTTAGTAGAATTCAATACATAATTGATATATAAGTGCAACACTTAGTAGAATGAGATACATAAGTGTGCCACTCAGTAGTGTAGGAATTTGGTGTGTAACACCTATCATAGTGCGACACTCTCATATGTCATATGTAAGTACCCCACCTATGACAAAGAGATGTATTCCATTGTACAAGATTTCCACTAATGGAAGCATTACATTATAGGGAAGGAGGCAATCATCCATATAGATAATAAGCCTCTGCAGTTCATGTAGACACAAGGAAAATTATAAAATGACCACTTTTGAGGAAAAGATATGAAATGATCTTACTCAATCATTTTCAGATTCTTCTTGGCTAAATAAAAATAGATGGTAATGTCACCCTAGGTTTATAGCCAACAAAAATAACATCCTAACTGACAAGTATTAATTACGAGTGCTTAGGCTAGTCTTTTTTCAATAAATAGCCTACTGGAAATTTCTTTTGATTTAATTTTCTAAACATGTCAGTTGCTAAAATAAATGTAAATATAGAATTAAAGTCACCAAGATGATAATCAAGACAGATGAGACATAAAGAAATCCTTTATTTCATTCAAATTCACCAAAGAGTCATTTTCTTTACAAAATCTCATGTAGATATTTTGGACCAAAGTCAAACTTAGACATCCCCGATGGAACATACAAAAGGACCTCAGACAGAAAACCAAAACTGAACTCTAAAATATGGATCATCTTGCCACAAATTGTTTCCCACTCGACTATGCACAATAGCCTTTGTCAGTCATGAAAACTAATTCACAAATAGACAAGTCTACACAGAATATCAAAGATAGATCAACACCTCTGGAAAAAAAAGTGTCTGAATGATGTGATTCAACCCTGAATATTGTTGTCTACAATAATACCATGCTATCATAAAAAAGAATTAGGCTTGTGATGAATAAATGAATGAATGAAAACTGAACTATCTTAACATAAACTCAAAGAGAAAACCTTAGTATGCTTATGCTTCTATCCTCCTTTGTTCCTCCCTTTCCTTTTTCTTTTAACCAATTAGAATTGGTTGAAGTAGTTGAACCAACTCATTAGTTAAGTTATTTAAAAGGCTCAACCAACTTTTAGTTAGAGGGAAAAGTAATAATAATAATAAGGGTTATAACTAAGTAATAAATAGTAGGTGGGACCCCTTGTGACTCCCATTAGATCATGACAATTATAACATAACTATTAGTTAAGAAAAACACACCTCCTTGTGACTCCCATCCACATATTCCATTTAACAATTTAGCTAATGATATTTGAACTTATTTCCAAAAATATTACTCATATATCCAAAATAACACATGTTGTCCAAAGATCCTTGAAGTCAACTGTCATAAAACAATAGATAAAATAAAACTTAAAAGACATATTTTCCACTTTGTGATGCAATATTTCCTTGATTGTTGTTGTCACCCTTCAATTCCTTGAATTTTCCTTTGTCTTTGGCGAGCCCTTGGGCCTAATATCACTGATCACATGGGAACAATCGTCCCTCAAATGCATCCGGGAAGACACAGATTTGTTAGAGCCATTGGAGGGTGGGGAAGGGGGAGAAGTGGATTTTCCTTTATCAAGGGCATGGTGGGCCTCAATTTTCAATCTCTTTCTAGCATGGGAGGATTGCACTGGTGAGTGGGGAGTGGATTGGACAATATAGTTGCTAGGAGGAGGAGAAGGAAAGGACAAATTGGGCCAACCACGATGTTGGGAGACTGTTGGGTGGACAATCTCTTGCCATCCATCATTATAAGGAACCTCGGGTTGCAAAGAGATGTGAGGGGGCACAGGGATACCAGGGGATTGAAGAACTTGGAAGGGAGACCTTTCAGGCCTAGGTTGGACTACTCCCCGCCCAATCCAATTGAGGAATCTAGCCTAAAACAACTGGCCAATATCTTGTGAGTCAGCATCAAAATGTATGGAGAACCTTGGCCTTCTTGAGCCTCTGTTCCAATTACCTCTACCTCTGTTTCCTTGGCCATGGCTACCTCAACTGAAAAAACTCATTCCTGCATCCATGATCGATTAGAAAATATTATTTTAACTAACCATACATGACAAATCTTAAAAATATGAAATATATTTGGCTCAACAATGTATCAGACTCATGCAATCCAATCCATACAAATTGTTTTATTGTTTATCAATGAGCAGGGGGTGAAAAAGGGTTTTGGGATATGCGAGGGGTTTGTATTGAGTGAAACATGATATAATGAGGGGGAAAAGAACATGGTTACTGATCAATGAAAACAACAATCAACTATAAATAAAACCAAATAAAAAAAATCACTATAATCCAAACAAGACACTGCCACTTCCAACTTCTTTAACACCAAAATTCTCTTGATTGTAATCAATCTTAGAACGGGGAGTGAAAAATGAATATGGGAAGGTGATGAGATTTGTAATTAGTGGGAAATGAAATAATGGAAGGGAAAAAGAGTGATTAATGTTCATAAAATTAATTAATTGATTGATAAAACATTATGTGGAAGGAGATGCACTAACCAACGATCATTGTGACCAAATAACAATTACTATGTATTTAACTAGTTCATTGTTCATAATCAAATGTCCAACACAATGTTATCACAAGACAATATGCATTCCACACAATCTATAAAGGATTTATGTTCCTTTCATTTATACACTTTGCATCGTATAACAATTCTCAAATAGTAACCATTTCCACTCTGTTACCCATCAGAATCAATCACTGCCCACCCATTACTTCAATCAACAAATACACTCAAAAGTCATGTTTACAAAATTAACAATGAAGTCACACTATCACTGCACTCAGGCCTTTCATTTAGAATGAAATGATATTCGTTAAACATATATAGGGGCAGTAAACCCAATAATCCAGATTAAATTGTAAAACCTGAATTGACATTTAAATAGATAGACAACAACCACCATTCCAACACAAGCTATGCACAAAATAATTCAATCATGCAAGTGTAATTGTGTGACTGTACAATCCAAATTCAATGTGACTCTAAAAAGTTGGTCCATCCATCCAACATGACGAGGTATCAACAACATGCCTATCTTCATAAAAAAAAAAATTGTATTGCCACAAAATCATGCTTAAAACTCTGTGACTATTTTTTAGCCTGGAACCCAAAATTATCCATATCATGCATAGTGGGAAGCCATGCAAAACACCACGATGCAACATTTCCATTCTACAATTTCAAACACATAGTCATAGTTATTAACTCAACCCCTCGTGTCGATCTATCAATCTAATATAGTAATGCTTCGATTTAACCAAACTGCAACCAGCCATGCTGTGTAAAAGCTTGGTCTCATGCAATCAAATAATCATAACGCACACAGTGGATAAAATTTATACAGTCATCCTGGTTGTAATAACCATTTGGCCCCAAAAGAACTCATATTTACAATGACCAAATATTCGTGGTGTAGAAGCACTACACACACAATTGCAGTACACACGATCATCATTTAGCAATTGTAACCAATTCCAAGTTAAACATCCAAATAATCTTAGTGCAAGAGGACAATGACTGTGTATCAACCAACCAATTCACCACTATCGTAACAATCAATCGACCTAAAAAGTTGTGGTAACCACACATACCCACGCATAAACTCTAATTGGGGCTATGACCCTCTCAATTAAACAATACTGAGTTATTAAACATAAGGAGAGTGGCTATGTATTTTGAATTGTGAAATTAACAATTTAGGGTTTACCATTGTTATAACAGAGGTAGTGACTAGATACCAAAACAACATGACTGTCACATGACCAACTAGGTGATCTTGTACTCAAATTAGTCAACAATGTACAACCATCCAACAATAACCAAGTAGTAAACCCGACAGGCTAGATCGGTCTTCTCTATCAACCTTCAGACTAGAGGGATAAGGGTTTGTTATGTAGCCAACACAGGGAAAACAAAGCCAATGCCTTGTAGTAGTGGAACCTCCGAGGCCAATGGTGCATACACAGAGAGAACCACGACTCATCTGTGGATAGGTAACAAATTCCATGATAGGGGGATATAACAGAGGAGCGAGACTCCAACTCGGCCAGTAACGATACTTAACACATGCAGGGTATAACCCTCGTGGTTCTACAGTCAAACAACCACAATGCTGAAGTGAAGACAGGGCCGAGAAATTAACAAAATAACCCACTATGTGACCTTTTAGTGGTGGAAACAAACTAATGCTCAAGTGAACAAACCCAGTGACACAGAGTGTCTCCAACCATTAAACCCACAAAATCCAAACACCGGATATAGTGATGAATGCATGAGGATATCTATCCACCCAAGACCAAAAAAAAACCCTCCAACTAAATTAGCAAGGATAACAGAGAGCCCTTATGGTTGATAACACCCAGGATGACCAATAACTTCTATGAATTCAAGATTATTTCAGAAAGAACCATCAGCACTTCATTCCAAGAACACAATTTTACACAATTGCAATACTTAAGAAAAACAAAAACCAGCACACCCTAGCCATTAATCATTTCATAACCAAAGCAGACTCATGAATGGCCAAAAAAATACATACCTGTAATCGAACACCTTAAAATGCGAGTTGGTCGAGCAATTCCCCTCTGCTAAGAAATCAAAGCATAACCACAGCAACAAGGTTGCACAATAGCCCGACTAGGGTGGCATCCAATGGAAGGAGTAAAGTTGACATTTAGTAAATGCATGCCACCTCCACCCACAATCAATTAAGTCATTAGTACAAGACAACCAATAATCCATTAACTCAATTAATTAGACCATGTATCATAACCATCAACCATTAAAACCAATAGCATGATCCATATCAACTCATGCCATAAAATAATCACCATGCATATCAACTATGTAACTCAAACAAAATCACATAGCTATTAACATCCATTACCTTGTCAAATGTGCCACTAACATCCCATCCATCTAAATATACCATATTCATATTACCAATATAACTCAATCAAATCACATAACCATTACTTGCTAAATAGGATTTAACCATAATAAATTTAATCTTTCATGCATGTAGTATAGCATAGCTTGAATTATTCCCTTTGCATTTGTTGCATTGTTTTCATTCCTTTCCAATTGATTTTATGTGTTACTAACATGTATGTTATGTAGGTGTTCTAAGAACAGGTAGTAGTGGTGTCAATGAATAGCATAGGTCGTAATAACACAAAGAACCAATACTTCATAAGCCTCAAACCATAGCCAATAAAAACAAGATGTCATTAACCATGTAAGCCATGTCGAACATCATCACAACATCACTTATGAACATAACTAATCTCCAATCTACAAGGGGGTCCCACCTACTAGTATTATTTAACTTTAATAATAATAGGCATTAGCAATACTTTGTGGGAAAAACATAGTTGTGATTTTGATCATCAACAACCACCATCAAAGTTAGTCCACATACTTGCAACAGTTTCACTTCAACATTAAGTATAAGAAATGGAGCACCAATCACACTGTTGATTGCCTCAATCGGCCTCCAATTGCAACATTGACCATGGTAATGGACTCTTGCATTCATAAGACCTTTGGGTGGTCCCAACTCTATGACAATGATCCTCACTTCGCTATGAACTAGAATATGTTGGGAACATGCATGGTTGTTTCCAATATTCATATTTAGGATGGATTGTTAACCCATATGGGTCATCTTTGTGTTCCTTCAAGCAAGCGTGCAAAGCTTATTTGGGAAGCTCACTAAAATCGGGTGGTAGGATACTTTGGTGTGGAGAATGTTACAAAAACAGGATCACGGAGAAATAAAATAAAACAAATGCGGAAATGAAATATAGAAGATACACACTATAATAGAGACACAGATATACGTGTTTCACCCAGTTTGGGCTATGTCCACCTGAGAAATTTCTAGGTCCTTCCTTTATTATTATCTAGCAAATGAAGGGATGCAACCTACATCACATCCACTGTAACTTCCACATATTTCTCTAACAGTATTCTCTCTCAGAATACGATATTCCTTCACTCACCCAACTGCAATAGAATTTCCTCATACATAAAAGAGGGTTTCCTTCTAGGGAAAAAATCCCTAACATAACTTCTACTATCATATCCAAAAACTTGTAATGAACGGTCCATATTGACTACAAAATTACAATATTTTACAAGGAAAATTTTCCCAAAATTTTTCTTTAGGGGCTCTTCCCTTGAATACCCCACCAAGGGGGGGCTCCATTAGGTGTGACCCCCCCCCCCAACTAATCTCCTTCTACAAACGTTNATGTTTGGGGGAAATCCCCCCAAATACCCCATCATAAAATGGGGTCCAAACATGACTGAAAACAAGACCTCTGAATCAAGAAGATAATCAAGCTCCACAACCAAAAATATCCCACTTGGAGATTGATCAAAACAAATCCACTATCGTTGAACCTACTAGACTATGATCCACCTTGGACCTGGAAATTTCTTCATCTTCACCTTCATTCTTGAAGGCCAACTGAAACTGATCAGGAACTCAATTTATCCCTAGTTACTACCTTTGTTAACATTTTTGCACAATTCTAGCTAGTATGTGTCTTTTCCAACTTCAATTGTCCATCTTCCAAAATGGATCGTATGAAATGGTACCTGATATGTATATAATTAGTCTTAGAATGGAAGGTTGATTTCTTTGCAAGATGAATGTAACTCTGGCTGTCACATTACAACATTTTATTCTCCTACTTCTTTCCCAATTCCTCCATAAACCTTTGTAACCAAATCATCTCTTTACTAGCCTATGTAACAACAACATACTCTACTTCCTTTGTTGAAAGTGCAACAACCTTTTACAGTTCCAAAATACAAATTACTATTGTTATACCTATGGTAAAAACATACCCTTTGGTGCTCCTCATGTTATATTTATCACATGTCATATCTTAATCAACATATCCTTGTAGAACATTGTCTGAACGTCCAAAGCATAATGCATGAGTAGCAGTACCTCTCAAATACATGTGAATCCACGTTACTTCCTCCCAATGTTCTTTACTTGGATTGTTCATATACCTTCTCAGAACTCCCACTGCATGTGGAATATCTGGTCTTGTGCACACCATAGTATACATCAAGATGCCAACTACGGATGAATAAGGGACCATGGACATGTATTTTATATGCTCTTGTGTCTTGGGACACATTTCCTGGGTTAATTTGAAATGGCTAGAAAAAGGTGTACTAACAATTTTTTCATTCTACATTCTAAACCTCTCCAACACCTTCTTTACGTACTCACCCTGAGACAATGTCAATTTGTGATTTTTCCTATCTATTTTTATTATCATACCAAATATTTTCTTTATAGCACACAAATACTTCATCACAAATGAATTAGATAGTTTATTTTTTAGCACAATTATATTTTGCATGTTAGACCCTGCAACAAGCATGTCATCTACATACAATAGCAAGATAATATAGCTTCCATTTTCTAACCTCTTAAAATAAACATAATGATCAAAATGACATCTAGTATAGCCTTGTTTTGTCATAAACCTATCAAAATTCAAATACCATTTCCTTGGAGCTTTCTTTAGGCCATACAAGCTCTTGTTCAACCTATATACCAAATTCTCATTTTTTGAACTCATACCCCTGTGGCTACTACATATAAATATCTTCCTCCAAATATCCATGGAGAAAAACTATTTTAACATCTAATTGTTCAATATGCAAATCTTATACTGCCACAATACTTAAAATAGTCCTAATTGAAGTCATTTTAACAATAAGAGAAAATATTTCATCAAAATATATACCTTTCTTCTATGCAAACCCCTTCACAAAAAGTCTAGCCTTGTACCACTTTTTGCCTCCATATTCTTCCTTGAACATATAAACCTATTTATTTTGCAATGTTCATTTTCTTGTAGGAAAATGAACCAAGTGACAAATTTGGTTATTTACCAAGGAATCCATTTCCTCTTTCATGTCTTTCTCCCACTTATTTTTAGTGTATGCTTGCATTACCTCTTCATAACTCTCTGGTTCACCAGAATCATAATGTAACATACTTGACCCCTTAAGTGCCTTCTAAGGGATGGGTTACCAATTGTTTTTTGATTTTTCCAACTATTTATTTCTTTACTTAGACTTTTTAAATGGTTGTGCTCATCCAAATATTTATAATGACTATAACTATTCTCAAATATGAATTCAAGTCCAAAAATTACAACACTCCCAAGTTTTTGGCCCTTTTTATCCTCACTTCCACCTTAGGGCCACATGGAATCCATGTGGCACCCTGGTACATGTGAAAACTCATGTGGGATGGAAATGACACCTACCACATACTACCTTAGACCCATGCCCTATCGGGCCTCCATGCTACATTTTCAATGCTATCAAAACCCTTTTATCAGATTTCTTCCATTTTGAACCACTCAAAAAATCCAACAACATCCACTTCGATAGATATGATGGTATTGGTGGTATGAAAGTCGATGGCTAGGATTTCTTCAGATTCTTCAATTATGCATGGGTTGACAATATCTCCAAATCTCTTTATATTCGAACAAGTTGAGCCCATGACAGATCATCGACTATCATGCATCGGGGGCACTCGTTGATCGATGACTCTAATAAATCATTGGAGTTCTCCATTCTTTGGACTCACAACTCATTCTTACCAACCCCCTCCAAGGGAAAACTGAGGTCTATCATCAGTAGCTCTGCAGTGAAGGTGTGGACACCTATCACCAGGGTATGCCTCTAGAAGTGAAAGGAAAAATAGTACTAGGAAAGAGAAACTATCAATATATATCATTAGAGGAAAATTGCTGAAGTATGGTCATTGATGTGAACTTGAAAATCAAATTGAAGTCAAGTAATTTTGAATTGTTTTTATATATGTCAGTGAATTACAAGAGGAAGCAACAATGGACAAGAAACCGTGGAAGAAAGGAAAGAAAGAATGCACATGAATCCCCACATTGATCTACACAACAAAATAAGATAGGGGGAGAGCATGAATACAAAGTGATCTGAAAATAGAAATCTGACTTGTTATGCTATGCAAGCACCCTCTACTTCATTAAAATAAACTTTACAGGACCTTGCTTCATGTGTTAAAATATGCAACAATAAACTTATGTGTTAAGTTCATGTATCTTCTTCTAAATGCTTATGTGTGAGGAATTGTTCTTTTAGATGGTTAAATATGTACTTTAAACAAATACATAGAAAAACAACTTGTAGAAAATAAACCATCAAACTCACAACAAGAACAAGCTGATAAAGGAGTTCACCCCCCTCCGGGCTACATCTCCTTGAGCCTCCATCAATGGACTTGGCTCTCTGGGATTGATTAGTCAAAAGTTCTTTTACAAGATTCTTCTCAACTCCAATGGAAAAACAGACTGTACCATTGAGATCAGAACACATAAAAACCCCAAAAATGACTAATAGAACTCTGCAAACGGATCATGGCTCATCCGGGCATGACCTCTTCTACATGTGGCCA
>SNQJ01S0157231.1:37808-53871 GCA_010110895.2 Picea sitchensis
TTACGGCACCTCAATCGGCCAAAAGATGAAGAAGTTAGGCCTCCTCCATTTTCCTCCTTCAAGCTTTCTGAAACTGGTTCGCCAAAATGCACCTCTGTGTGCATGAACCAAGAACACGCTCCAAAATGCACGTTAAAACCTAGTCCCGTGCATAACCGAAAACCGGTCCAAACTATAGGATGGTTAGGGTGCCTCCAGCCCCTAACCGCCAAGCTCTCGGGCACATGGGGTCATACGACCGCGCTTTATGGCAAAACGGGCTAACGGTTTTAAAATCGTGCCAACCGTGCTAACTCCTCCGCTCTGTTTCGTGGGCATATGATACAACACAAGGGACCATGGGCTAAGTTTAAAAACTCACGCGCCAATAGTTACAACCGCGCGCATACATATTATAACCGTGGTCATATATTAACGCACATAATCGTGGGTCGGGGCTAGCCCCAGCCCGACCCCCCACTCCAATATACAATAAGTTAATTTTAAATAAATAAAAATCCACATACATTACAAGGAACAAACGGCGGTGTATTAGTTAGCAGAGGTTGGTGAAGACTTGGGCGGAGATGGAGGTCACCGGTTCGAATCCGGTCCGAGCCATAACAAATTTTACACATAACCCATTTAACCAAACAATGAGTGACACGTGGCACCCTCCGATTGGGCCACGTGTCCTCATATCATTTTCCCATAAATGGACACGTGCTAGCTCTCCATTCACCAGTTGTCAATCAACCAATGTTTTTCATGTCATTCGAGACACGTCATCATACGATCGCCACGTCAGATGCTGACGTCATCCGTGCCACGTGTCACCCTTCCAGTGGTGACACATGTCACCTCCAAATTGGTCCAACTGTATGCCCAAAAAGCCAAATATGCCTAACACGTGTCATCACCTGAAGCCGCCACGTGTCCTGTATGGACCTGCCACGTGTCCTATACGGACTGTACGGACTGGTACAGTCAGCATCAAAATTTTTTACCTGTTTGGCTTGACGAACAGATCGCGATATCTTCTCCATACGGACTCCATTTGAAAACAGCACCAATGGATCCATCACGTCCAAAAAACCCTACCTGGGCTTTTACGGCACCTCAATCGGCCAAAAGATGAAGAAGTTAGGCCTCCTCCATTTTCCTCCTTCAAGCTTTCTGAAACTGGTTCGCCAAAATGCACCTCTGTGTGCATGAACCAAGAACACGCTCCAAAATGCGCATTAAAACCTAGCCCCGTGCATAACCAAAAACTGGTCCAAATTGTAGGACGGTTAGGGCGCCTCTAGCCCCTAACCACCAAGCTCTCGGGCACATGGGGTCATACGACCGCGCTCTATGGAAAAAAGGGCTAACGGTTTTAAAATCGTGCCAACCGTGCTAACTCCTCCACTCCGGTTCGTGGGCATATGGTACAACACAAGGGACCATGGGCTAAGTTTAAAAACTCGCGCGCCAATGGTTACAACCGCGCGCATACATATTATAACCGTGGTCATATATTAACGCATATAACCATGGGTCGGGGCTAGCCTTGGCCCGACCCCCCACTCCAATATACAATAAGTTAATTTTAAATAAATAAAAATCCGCATACATTACAAGGAATAAATGGCGGTGTATTGGTTAGCGGAGGTTGGTGAAGACTTGGGCGAAGATGGAGGTCACCAGTTCGAATCCGGTCCGAGCCATAACAAATTTTACACATAACCCATTTAACCAAACAATGAGTGACAAGTGCGCCCTCCGATTGGGCCACGTGTCCTCATATCATTTGCCCATAAACGGACACGTGTCAGCTCTCCATTCACCAGTTGTCAATCAACCAATGCTTGCCACATCATTCGAGACATGTCATCGTACGATCTCCACGTCAGATGCTGAAGTCATCCGTGCCACGTGTCACCCTCTAGTGGTGACACATGTCACCTCCAAATTGGTCCAACCGTACGCCCAAAAAGCCAAATCTGCCTGACACGTGTCATCACCTGAAGCCGCCAGGTGTCCTGTACGGACCTTCCACATGTCCTGTACAGACCTGCCATGTGTCCTGTACGGACCTGCCACGTGTCCTATACGGACTGTACGGACTGGTACAGTCAGCATCAAAATTTTTTACCTGTTTGGCTTGACGAACAGATCGTGATATCTTCTCCATACGGACTCCGTTTGAGAAAGTAAATATACCGCCGGAATTAGGAAGACGAGATGGACATAATGGCACCATTTTTGTCGCATTCTGAGCACTTTGAAATTTGAGCAAAAGTTGACCCCCTGGTCCAGATTTTGATCACAAAGAGAGATTGTTCAGAGAAGGTATACTGATAGGGGGATTTACCCTTTTATCAAAGAGGGAGAAAAGAGAAAGATCATAAGAGAAAGAAAAAAATCATGAAGATAGGGGGAGCATCCCCAAAGTAAGATACCCTTTTCCATTGATGTCAAAGGGGGAGAGAAACATGAGGAGAGAAATATCAGGAGCATTGGTCATAGGTGAAGTATGAATGTTGGTGTTGTCATCAATTCCAAAGGGGGATATTGTTGGATAGTTGGTTGTCATTGATGCCATAGTTGGTTGTCATTGATGTCAACAAATGTGATGGGTAAATAATCCCCAATGGTGTGGTCATGTAACCTAGATTTTTTTGAGGAATAAGGACATGAATGACAATGTAAATGAATGTAACACACTCATATATGGATATACCTTGTCGTGTCATTTCCAATGGTAGGTGGTTCATCACGTGGTTCCTCACAGTTGAACAGACATGAGTTCATGAAGATAGGAAGCCTCGAAGACTAAGTAAGAAGCCCTAAATAGTTACAAGTCGTTAAATAAGGGGCAAATTGGTTTTAACAAGAAACCCCTAAAGTAAGGAAAGAGGTTACTTAGAAAAAGTATAAATACACCTCAAGGAGTCTCTCATAAGTAAATTCACACACAAATCTATTGATTATATATCTTGTGAAGAACTTTTGGTCTATTGAAAAATATAAGGTTGAATCAGAGGTAGCAAGTCTGAGGTTGCGAAGGAAGGTCGAAGGTGAAAGTATTGGAGTGGCAGAAAATATGATAACCCTAATTTATGAGGTTATCCACGAGTTACATATCAGTAGGGCGCAAACATATGCGGGTTGTAGTGGAGAAAAGCACAGATATCCACAGGTAGTAGAGGAGAAAGTCGTATATCTGTGAAAAGCTTGTGAAATATTATGAAGTTATGCTTGTATGAGGTTGTTGAGGTTGAGGAGAGTCTGTGTATCAAGATATGAGGCACCAAGTCAGTTACATAATGAAAGGTATGTATGCATGTTATGAGGTTCTATCTTGGTGACATTGTGGAGCAAGCTTGAGGCATGTCTTGGATTGTTGGTTGAGACATTGGTATATGCTTTGAGGCACATATTGGATATGGTTTATTGTATGGTATATGCTTGAGGCATATTTTGGATGCATTGGAGCATATCTTGTGATATATAGTGTATGGCATGATTGAGACATATCATGAGTGATATGATACACGTTTGAGGTACATTTCATGGTGCATGGTTTATGGTACAGGTTTGGTTGATACAAATTATTTTGGGCACGAAATGAGAGAGGCGATATAATAAAGAAATGTACATAGACATCTCAGATATCCAATAATATAATAGAAATATATCAGAGATGCAACCATAAACATAGAGATATAGTAATACACAATTTCTGTTAATGAGATAAATGTACAAAACTATAGAAATACAGAGTGAAAGACTCACTAGAATGGGGACAGCTTATCTCTGAGAAGAGATGTGAAGACGACTCACATTCACAAGAAGTGATTACAATGAGGCTCTAAGGAATTTTTCACATAAAGAAAATCCAAAACCCTAACCCCATAATATGAAAAGCCAACAATTTTGTGGACCCCGTTTTGGGTATTTTGGTGTATCAACTTCCCAGGGGTGTAACTTTGGCATATGATCTTTGTTTGGGGTGCACTGTAGCTCGTTGGAAAGGTATCATCGAGGATTTTCATTTTGGGGGCTCCATTTGGGGTGCACGATAGATCATTGGAAAGGTACCATCGAGGATATTCATTTTTGGGGCTCAATTAGAGCCTTCGACTATCATTGAGGTGCTCGATCCCAAAAAACCTTCACTTAGGCCCTCAAAAAAGCCCCGGAAGTTTAGGAATTGAAAAAATGATAAAAATAGTAAATTGTCAAAAGAATGTTTGGATCTATTTGGGATAGGTGGTTGCCCACTAATATCCACCTAGATCAATCCTCCCTCCTTAAGAAGATATGGTCTCCATTACGTTGATTTCTCGGGGGACAGGGAAAATCATTTACTAAATCTGCATCTTGATGAGTTGTTTTCCTTGCTGGAGAATTTGAGTTGCTTAACTTGTTGAATGTTGTCACAAACCTGTGGCTAGAAGGGTTGGACCTTTTTAACCAGTCTGGCTACATGATATTCCTGTGTGCAAAAGGAATCTTTATGCTTTGATGCAATATTGTCGACCTTATTTTGCTGGATAGAAGGTGTTTGGACCAAGGCTGCAGTGGTTTTAGTGTCCTTTTGTTCACCTTTTGAATATATTGAGAAAAGATGAATTTTTTAGTATGAGATACTACCTTGTGTCACTATTTAGGTGGGATAGTAGTCGGAAATACTTCTGGTATCCTGTAAAGATGAACCCAGAGTAACAACGACACTACGAGGATGAGACTCATAAATATCATGGTGCTTCCACATATATGGCTAGCCCAATAGAACATCACAGACATCTAGTGGGGAAACATCACATAATACCTCATCCTTGAATGGTTGGATGTCGTATGACAATCGCAACTGTTGGCAGACACAAATATCTCGTCCCTAGAAAATCCACTCGATGTTGTATGGTTGTGGGTGTGGTGTTCTCGATAATCCCAACTGTTTGACGACCTCTGTCAAGATGAGGTTCTTCTGGCTTCTGCTATCAACAATAAAATGTAGTGGGGTCCCCTTCACCCACATATGTGAATGAAAAAGGTGCTCCCCCTCTTCAGGATTTACTGGTTCTTCTGGTTGAATTGTTGTGGCTGTGACAATAGAAATGGAGTCTATGTCGATGATCTGTCTTCTACCATTATTTTCTGAATAAAATTACGAATCAGGGTTAGGCTCCTTATCTTTGATCTCGGCCACCAATGATTGTTTTGAGAGATATTCATCGGTGTTGTTCTAGGGATTTTGTGGAAATCACAACATTTTCTAGTGTCCTTGTTGGTTATCTCTTTCTCTTCTACTTCTAGGTTTGACCCAGGTTCAGATCTCAACATGTTTCCAGCAAAACCCTCTAAAATTATTTCCCTCCTGGTAAACCACAAGGAAACATAGCGCACAGAGTGCACAACACACATAGTGCACTACACAGTCTCACCCGAGATAGCTTTATGGTGGACTATAATGCTCAAGTTATTTTAGTCTAGGAATGAGTGGGAATATGGAAGTGTATTCTACCTTCTTCGTGTATTTATCATACTATCCATTCAATAGTCCTAGGATTCATTCATCGTTTTGGCCATGCATGCATTCTAACATATTTAGATTAACAATTCATTCACAAATCATTCATTGACAGAAATTAAACATGATCAATCATAGACATAAAGTAAACATTCACCAAACATCACATATCACACAGGTTTTACCGTGGTTCACCGCCTCCTGGGATACGTCCACAAAGATCTGGCTTCTCTACTCTTTTATTAGCTCTACTGCAAAATATAGTGTTGCATGCATTACATCTATCTTATTACAAGTATGAAGAGGTTTGGATCCTCTATGAGGCAGAATTGATCACACCAAGCTCCTCAAACTATGATCTAACCCTCCAAATCTAACCTATTTGGTCGATTATTGAACAAATCTCCTCAAAACTACTGAACTAGTCGAACAACTCGTGAACAATACTCTCTCACTAGCCCCCGACCTAGAACTCCTAGTTTCTTATTTATACCAGTTTTTAGGCTTATAGCCATTACAATCATTATCCAAAACTCTAACCCTAACATGATTAGGTTTATCTTCATGTGTGCCATGTTTCGTTTCCTCTTGCATGTTTCTTTCTTGCCTTCGATTGTGCATGCTCCAACATTAGGTCTTCTGGCCAAAATTAGGTCTTTCCCAAAATAGACCTTCTTCTCCAAAATTGTGCCTATGCTCAAAACAACCTTCTTCTCCAAAACTGTGTCTGTCCTCAAAACAATCTTTCTTCTCAAAATATGCCTGCACCCAACAGTCCTTCTTTGTCTTTCAGTTACCCTTCTTTTCATGTGGCTGGGAATATTTTTTTGAAGGTTGGTTGTTAGGTTTTTCTTTACCATACTTTGGTTGTTGCGGATTTGTACACCTGAACTCTTACTCGTTCAGGTGCTTAAATTTATCCTCGATTTTAATAACATATCGATAAGTAGCATCTAGTGATGAGATGTACAAAAAATTCATTTCAGTTTGGATGTATATGTTTAGAGCCCCATGGTAGTTCAGAACTAGATGTCACTCGGAGTCTTTGATACCCAGCTTGGTACGCAAGTTATGGAAGGTATTGGTGAACTTTTGCATTGCTTGTCCCTTCTCTTTCCACAGTGTGGTCCATCTCATGTACTAGTCATCATAGTTTCCAACAAGGTAATATTGTTCCTTCACCGCATCCACAAAAAATTTCCAATTGGGTACGACCCCATATATTCCAGACTCCTCTGTGTAAATTTGATCCCAGTAATTTCCCACCAATGTTTGACATGGGGGATGGACTTAAGGAGTGCAAAGGTAATATTTTCCCTATCAGAGAATTTATGAACAGAGAAATAACCTTATAGCATATTTAACCATTTTTCTAGGGCATCTGCATCTATGTATCCTTCAAATATGGGAATATCAAAATTAACTTGTACCTTGAAAGGTGAGGTGCCTCCAAAGTGGCCTCTTGATGAAAATGCGCCTATTGTTATCAGCTGGCATTGAAGTATGTGGGAAAATTTCTCCATCATTTTGTCCCTCTGTCGTGTGAGAGCTTGCTCAAGAAACATATTAATAGAATCGTTTTCTCTATAATTTTTCTTTTCTTCCACCATGGAGGGTTTCTTGGGGATGCGAGAGCAATTTTCCTCAAGAGAGACAATCTCGAGACCCAACTTGCTATACTTGGACCTCGTCAGGGACATGCGATGGAAAAAACGATCAAGAGCAGTCTGCTTTGATACCAATGATCTAGTTTATTTTGGGCATGAAATGAGAGAATATATATAATGAAGAAATGTACAGAGATATGTTAGATATCCAGTATTATAACAGAAATATATCAAAGATGCAACCATAAACACAGAGATACAATAATACACAATTTTTATTAATGAGCGAAAAGTACAAAACTATAGAAATACAGAGTGAAAGACTCGCTAGAATGGTGGCAACTTATCTCTGAGAAGATATGTGATGCCTACTCATAGTCACAAGAAGATGATTACAATGAGGCTCTAAAGCCTTTTTAATATAAATAAAATACAAAACCCTAACCCCAAAAGATGAAAAACCAACATTTTTGTGGACCTCGTTTTGGGTAGTTTGGTGTATCAACTTCTCGGGGGAATAACCTTGGCATACAATCTCCATTTGGAGCGCACAATAGCTTGTTGGAAAGGTATAATCGAATTAATTTTGGGGGATTTGTTTGGGGTGCATGATATCTTATTGGAAAGGTATCATCGAGGAGTGTTGGATGCAGGCCTATTAGGAGAAAAGGCTACTTTTTGGAAGATAAGCATGTAAGGAGGAAAGGACAACTAGAAGGAAAAGAAGCATGTGTAATGGAAGCAAGTGAGGAGAATATGCAAGGAATACCTAACGATGCTAGGGTTAGGGTTTTTGTAATGTATTGTATTGGCTGATGAGCCAAGAATAAAAATAGATAGTACTTAGAGGAAGATAGGGATTGGAGAACCAACTGAGGAAGAGAGAGTTGTAAGAACTGTATGAGTTAGTAACTGTTGAGCTAGGAAAGTAGTGAGAGACTCTATCCCAAGGGTTATATCATAGGCTAAGGAATCTGGTGTGATCTAGTCTGAAGAGCCTGAGAGCTAGATATTTGTGGATGTATCATATCTCTACTCATTCTCAGGGTGCAAACACATGAGTATTGAATCCACCCATAGAGCTATCTCAGGTGAGACTGTGCAATACACCTTGTGTGTTTCGTTTCCTTTTTCTCTTCCAGAGGGGTCAATAGTTTTAGAGGGATTTTTTTGGGATCTTATCAAATCTGAACTAGGGTCAATATATGATAGTAAGGTAGGATCATAATAAACCATAAATAATCCTAAAAAAAAAACACAAAGACTAACAAATGGAAAAAGCCAACAAATGGTTATGTTGATGGTTGGTTGGAAAAGAATGGGATTGAGTATATGAGATTTGTGGAAGATGCGTTAAAAGAATGACAAACCGGATGACAAGATGTTGAGAGAATGAGAATTTAAAAGGGGATGTTGAGATCGTGGAATCCAAAAAAGGAAAAGATAGGGAGATGTTTGAAAACAAAGGAGCTAGAGTTTGTGCAGAAAGATAACAGAAACCCAAAGTTGACACCGCACAAATATCTGGACAAGTATGTATTCAATGACTTGCATGAAGTATTTTTTGGTGATTTCCTGCATGTATTGCAGGAGTGGACAAAAAGGTTGAAACACAACCATCCCACAAATCAAATCAGACAACTGGAATGGAATCTTGAAGATATTGCATAGTTACAATGAGTTAATAATAAGTTTATGTGGGCAGTAGATTTCTGGTTAGACAACATTGTTGTAGGATTTATCACAGAATTTGTAGTAGATACAACAAAGTATTACAGTGTAGAATAACAAGAGTTCTTGAAGGGTCCTCAAGGTAGGTACATCATATCGTTATATACTTCCATTAAGATATTACTATATAACAAAGGTGTAATGATAATGGAGTCAAACAACTAAAACGTCCCTGTGTGCATGGGGGAAGGGGGGAAGCAATGATATGAGAAGGAGGAATGGAAGAAGAAATGGATAAAGGAAATAAGGAGGAGGCCTTGGACCCAATTATGATGGACGAAGACCAGATCAAGTGGATCATGGCAACAACTAGTGTTGGCACAGGGAAAGACCTAGGGTTCAGCTCCAAGAGCGCACCAACAAGCCCTAACTACTAGCCCTTTCGGAAACACCTGTGAAGTAGATGTAGTCTCACCTGAAGACGTTATGAGGGGGTTGCGGGATAGAGATGTCTACAACCAAGGGGAATATCAAGTGGGACTAATACAAGAACATCACATCATTCATATATCACTTATCAACTTGGATCTACTCTGCACATCTACTTATCAGATCTAAAATGGTAATGTAATCACAATATATCAATGACAGAGATAGAATACCAATCACACACAACATAAAATATACATGGTTCACCCTCTCTCTAGGGCTACGTCCACAAAATTGTTCTTTATAATATATTAAGATGAAGCATACAGTTCTTGTTTGCACTCTTAGCCAGTAGATCCTCTTTCTTCTCCTCTCTTTCTCTCCCCTCCCTGTGGACCCAACTGCAGGGTCGATCTTCACACCCAGCTAAAGATCTTACAATACCATAAGGCTCTCACACTTAGCACTTCTCTCTCACAGAACAATAATCTCTCACATCAAAACAACAACTAGATCAAGTAACTCGAACTTGAACCAACCCTCTTCCCTCATATGGGTTCTTATTTATACATTACAATCACTTACTGACATCCTTAGGTCGAGACCTAGGTGTCCAAAACCCTAGATACCAAAACCCTAGGTGTCTAAAACCCTATTTCAACTTGACCCATATTTTCAGGGCTTCGCCAACCTGTCTTTCCTTCCTTCTCACACGGTGCTTTAAGGCGTCCAATGGTGGATTTCTCTACTTTATGAGTTGTCAACAATCCTTCTTTCTTGTTAATCTGACATCCTCGATCTCCTCATCCAACGACTTACTTCTCTCCGTCTTTTCTTCTCTTTTGCTCACTTCGACCCAGTAACAATCACTGTGTCTTCCGTGAAGTTCACATTCTCCTTTTTCTTCCTTGATCTTCATGTACTTCCATACCCAAGGGCTAATAGGCCCCCAACACTCACTTGTGACTCATCTCGAGGCACTTCAGATCTCGTCTTCATGTTTTACTTTGATTTCAAACTACGCAGTGTAGCCTCTGCTTTCTTCTCTATCCCTCCATTTCCTCCTTGTGCAAACTGTCTTTCCTGTGTCTGGTACCCAGTTTCAACTGCACCTAGTACCTAGACCCATTTTTTCTTTCATTTACTGAGAACTGCGAGGAATTTGGTTATCATGGTACAATTTCAACTAGCTCCCATTCACTAATCCTTCCTTCCACTCCCCATTCAGAGTCTTCAATTGCACATCTCCTCCCTCTATAACATAAGCGATTTCATACGGCCCTATCCAATGCATTCTGAACTTCTTAGGATGTTTGATGAACTTACTGTCATATATCAATACTAGATCACCTTGTCTAAATTCCTTTTTCCTGATGTGCCTGTCATGGTAGGCCTTCTCTCTTTCCTTCTGTACTTATTGATGGAATCCTACAACAAATTTTTGATCCTCCAATTCAACCAACTGTGCAAGCCTCTCTTGAACAATGCCAGGTTCATCCATATCTGTAAAGGAATAAATTCTTAGGCTTGGTACCAAATATTCCATTGGAACAACAACTTCAAGACCGTATACCAACTTAAAAGGTGTATGCATTGTCAGCTTCTTGCAAGTGGTTATATAGGCCCATAATACTATTGGTACTCTTAGATCCCAATCATCCCTGTTCACACTGTAAATATTCGTCAGCATTGTCTCCAAGATCTTGTTGAATGCTTCAACTGTCCCATTTTCTTGTGGATGGTATTGTGTGCTCTTCTAATGGTGGACTGCAAATTCTTCAGTCAAGGCTTCGACTGTCTTATTGATGAAATGTGTACCTTGATCACTCATAAGGATCTTTGGGCATCCAAACCTGGTTATGATGTCATCAAATATGAAGTGCGCAGCTGTAGTTGCACTATGGTCCTTAAATTCTCTTGCTTCGGCCCATCTAGTCAAGTATTATGTTGTTTTAATTATGTACCTTGCTACTGTACACTTTCCTGGTGGGTTTATAGGTACAACGAAGTTAATGGCCCATTTTTTGAATGCTTGTAGGGTCAGTTGTGGGGATAATGGAATTTCATCTCTTCTAGATGGTTTCCCAACTCTTTGGCATACATCGTAGGCTCTAGAATAGTCTTTAGCATCTCTGTGTAAGGTAGTCCACCAAAGACCAGCTCTAAGAACCTTTTGCGTAGTTGTTTTCCCTGTGTAATGTCCTCCTATGATGCCTTCATGAGCTTCTGCGAGGATCAGTGGCCATTCTACCTCCATAACACATATTCTTAATATCTTATTGGGTCCCATCTTGTATAGATGTCCATCTATAAGTGAGAAGTCTGCAACACACACTACTAGTTGTTTCTTATAAGGAATTGTGTACTCACTAGCTGCCATTCCTATTGATTGGAACTGAACTATCTCTATGAAGTGGTCATTGATATTTCTAATGGCCAGTAGTTGTGCATCCGGTAGTGCATCCTCCAAATTGGTCGGCTCTTCACCATGTTCCAACCTTGACAAGTGATCAGGACCTTTGTTCATTCTCCCTGGATTTACTATGATCTCAAAATCATATTCCTAAAATAGCAGAAGCCATATGCATATCCTTCCCCCCAACACTGGCTTGTTGACTAGGTATTTTAGCATGGAGTGATCAATAAACATTTTAAAGTGTCCTCCCAACAAGTAGTGGCAAAATTTCTGCAATGCATATACCATGGCTAACCCTTCTTGTTTAGTAGTGGTGTAATTAATCTCACCAGTTGATAGCTTCCTTCTTGCAAAGGCTAATGGGTGGTCAATATCTCCTCTTCCAGGTTGTGCTAACCTAGATCCTAAAGAAATAGAATACTCATTGATATGCACATGAAATTCCTTGGTCCAGTCTGGGAAAACCAGAATAGGCGCAACAACCATTTTTTGTTTCAGTGTGTCGAAGCTCTGCTGGCATTCTTCTGTCCAACTAAACTGACAATCTTTTTTCAACAGCTTCTCCATGGGTGTTGTAATCTTAGCATATCCTTTAATGAATTTCCTATAGTATCCTGTGTGTCCCAGCGTAGTGCGCAGCTGTTTGACTGAAGTAGGAGGGGGTAGATCAACTATAATGGCAATTTTGGATGGATCTACTAGAAATCCTTTCTTACATACAATATGACCTAACAACACTCCAAATGGTGAAAATAAAATGCATTTCTTCAGGTTCAGGGCAATTTGACACTGCCTGCATTTATCCAACATTAGCCTTAGACATTCAATATGATTCTTCAATAAACTAAAAACAGTCCAATCATCAAAATATGATTCGAGAAATTTATGCAGAAACTCCTTGAATGCTTCGACCACCACCCTGGAAAAGATGGTTGGGGCATTCTTCAATCCAAATGGCATCACTGTATATTGGTAGGATCCCCATTTTGTTGAAAACATGGTCTTATGGCGATCTTCCTTGGAAATCTGGATCTGATGGTATGTTGACAATCCATCTGTAAAAGAATATACCTCTTGGCCTCCCACATTATCTAACACTTCGTCAGTGAATGGTGTAGGGAAGGGGTCGTGCAAACATGTATCATTCATCTTTTTGAAGTCTATGCAAATACTGATTTCTCCTGTCTTCTTGTCTTGCACCACCGTAGGGCTAATCCATTCTGACTCTTTGATAGGTTCTATAATCCGTGCTTCTAACATTCTATCGATCTCAATCTTCACTTTATCCTTATATTTAGGGTTCAACCTGCAAGGTCTCTGTTTGACTGGTTTTGTATATAGTTTCAAAGGGATCCTCATCTCTCCCATAATTACTTTCATACCCTTCATATCAGTGAAATTGGTCAGAAACAAGTCTTGATATTCATGCAGAAGCTCTATAATCTTGTTAATGGTAGCAGCATCCCAATAATCTCTGACATTTGCAAGCTTCGGTGTCTATTCTATTCCAATATTGAACTTCTTAATCTTGATCGGTTGTTCAATAAATGTTAACTCAACTCTTGGTCCTTCTACATCTCTCAGGCCTTTTGTTTTTGTGATGTTCACCTTCCTCAGATCATCATATTCATCATCATTGATGTTGTAGCAGCCTTGTAGTTTTTGTAGAGGCACAATCATTTCATCCTCGTCTTTCTCTAAAGGGAGGCTACAGGCCTCCTCAAATAATTTCTATCTGACAATATGTAGTGCTTGATCTACTGAAGGATGTTGACTTTCAAATAAGAAGGTGGTTACAAAATTCCGAATCATACCTTTCCAATCTATAGTGACGAGGCACAACTCTGCTTGAAGGTATCAATTGATAGGTGTCGTGTTGAGTGTGTTGATGAATTTGTGTACCCATTGTTCTTGAGGAACGTTTATCTAGGCTTCCTCACAGCTTCGCACATGGTCCTTTAGACAACTTCGACCTTTGTAGAAAACTTCGCAGCTTTCTACTTGTGCTGAGAATCGTGTTGTCATAAAGGTATGACATTGTACCCAGTCTGCAATGTTGTTTTTGTGTGTCCCCCACCATCTTGTTGGGGTTTCTTTCAATGCCTCATCCATTGCCAACAATCTTTGGTGTATTGGTACACTTTCTTCAAAATCCGACAAGAAGGTTTCTAAAGGATTTAGACCATCAAAGGTGGGTAAGATACTTATTGTTATGTCGATCCAGCAAACTTTTCTAGTTATTCTAGCACATATTCTTGTAGATACTTCATACATTTTATTCTTCCAATTCTCCAATGCTTCTTCTAATTTTGATGAGCATACGCTATCACTTCGCCAGCTTAAGTTTCCGTCGGCTGTGGGATTAATGTAATCTTGTTGTTTGGTTGTTAATTTGTACATGTTTTCCAGTTCATATGTGTGGTCTTATTCTTTGATGGGCTCTGTGTATCTCTGAACTTCATCTGGATCGTCTTTTTCAAAAGTCATATGTCTCTTCTTTAAATCAACCACAGTGGAACTATTGAAGGCCCAATCAATTCCTAACAACGCAAAGTAAGGGCAATTGTCGTCAACTATCTCAATTACCTCAAAATATACAAATGTTATTACTCCATAAATGTCCACAGGGACATGTTCCAATCTGCCAAATGAACTTACAGCTTGTTGATTGGCCATCCTAAGCCTGATAAGGGAATAGATCAACTTTGGTTTTCCCATCAGTGCCCAGGTTTTCTTCATCATGACATTAACTTCTGACCCTAAGTCGAGGACTACTTAATATATCTCATACTCTCCTATTTGAGAATTCAAATGTAATTCCTTATTTGGCCTTCTCTTCTTACCGATTTGGTGTACTACCCTATTCAGTAAGGGGTCTATCTTTCCTAGTTCATAGTGTCTGATTAAATTTTTTAATTCTTGTACATCGCTCTCATCCTAAATCAACTTAATACAAGTGTATGTAAATTACATGAGCTTTCTTACCTCTTTTCCTTCTTTTGAAGAAGAAGATTGATCAAATGCCAGAGGCATTCCATATTCTCTCAATTCTGGTCTTGTCTTCGGTGCGGAACCCTGGTCTCCTATGAATTCTTTTCTTGCCTCCTCAAACATTTGTCTTTCTTTCTTTGTATCAAACATTTGTGTCTTCTTTGTAGCTTTCCTGATTCATAAGTCTTTTATAATATTCCCTGGGGTCAATCTGTCTTCTCCTATATGTTGGGTATGTGTTATATTCATTAAAAAAAAATTCGCATCAGGACGACATATTTCTAGGACGACATATTACCGGGACGACATATTTCCGGGACCACATGATATTTAGGTGGTTTTTCGGCACATGGTTTTTTGCCGAAGATTTTCTATTTTCGGTTAAGGAATTAGGGTTTTGGACTAATCCAGGTCATTGGGTTAGGGTTTTGGATGCCGCTAGATCCTATATGTATATTGTATTGTAAACAATGTAACACAATGTATGTATATAATATATGCTGGTTTTCCCAGTTTGGGTTTCCAGGGGAAAAATCTCTGTGTAATGTTTGCATTTGCCATTGTATCTTTTCTATTCTTTTCTGAATATCTATTTATAGTAGACATTGTACAAGGTTATAATTTACATTTGGTATCAGAGATTTATTGGCTTCAGGGGGACGCCTTTGTCATCAAGGTTTTGGCTCGGGACTGTGATAAGCCTTGTTACATTGGGAGATCTGCGGTATTGTTTTTCAGGTGAAAAGAAATGGCAAGCAATTTGAAGATGGAGATCGAGAAGTTTAATGGGAAAATATTTGAGCTGTGGAAGCTCAATATGGAAGATCTTTTGGTGGACAGAGATCAGTGGATCGTTGTAGATCCAGGTACTGCACCTATAGGAACTTCTGCAGATGACTGGAAAAAGATGTATCGGAAGGAAAAGAGAAAAATTTGACTATGTCTCTCTGATTTAGTATTACTGAATGTGTCAGAGGAAGCTACAGCCAAGGATTTATGGGAAAAGTTGAGGAATTTGTATCGGTCTAAGTCCCTGGTAAATAAACTATTCCTGAGAAAGAAGCTATATAACTTGAGGATGAGATATGGAGACTCGGTGGCAGAGCATTTGAACGCCTTCAATACTGTGGTAAGTCAGTTAGTGTCTATTGATATTAAAATTTCTAATGAAGATAAATGTATCAGTTTGTTGTGTTCTTTACCAGACTCATGGGATAGTCTAGTTGTGGCCATAGGTAGTAATACAACTTCTTTGAACTTTGATGAAGTGGTCTCGTCCTTGTTATCAGAGGAGATGAGACGAAAGAACATGGAAGGACATAGCACAGATGCATTATTTGCAAGAGGACATTCCCAGGAACGAAATAGATCTAATTTCTCAAGTGGGAGATCTAAGTCTAAGGGTAGATCTAAATCTCCTGGAAAGTTTGGAAGGGTATGTTGGAGGTGTGG
>SNQJ01S0157233.1:0-22179 GCA_010110895.2 Picea sitchensis
GATTTGAACTTAGTCAGACATTAAATTAGTGTATGAGACCTCCTTATTTGTGGGCAAGAGATCTAAAGTCTATGGAGATATACATACCCTACTCTCTCTGGATCTCTCTGGATTTGAACTTGTAATCTTTTAGGAAGAAACACTTGATATTAACTACCCTATTCTCTCTGGATTTGAACTTGTAATCTTTTAGGAGAAAACACATAATCTTAACAATAAGAAAGGATATGTTTTATTTATGCATGTTGACCATTTTGAACAAGCTTACTGCATTGAACAAATTGTTTTGAACAAAATCAAAATGATCCAAATCTCAAGCACTGGCTAATCCAATCGGCCAGGACATATATAGATATATAATCAATCTTGACAATTAGATCAATAACTATTTCTGTTTTGAATATATGAACTCATAATACACAGTCGCTTGAGAAAAATAAAAATAAGAAATTACTATACCCCGCATAGAGAAACAAGCCGACTGTATATTGAAGCAGCTGCTTTCGTTGCAAGTTGTTGATACACAATACTCCGAGAAAGAGACTGAAAAGCACTCTGACATTTCTGAAACTTGGGTGTATCGTGTAATTCTATGACAGAAGACAGTTTTAAGTCCGATTCCCTCAAGTGTTTGATGGCCATATCAATAGCGTCCTCTGATGATAAAGCCTTGATCTCTTCAGGATTATTATAAATAACATCTGCTTCACTTGGTTGGGTTATTCCATTGTCTACGTTTCTGATCTTCCTTGAATGGAAACAATTCCTACCAGCTGCCCAATTGCCTGTTTTGGGCTTTTATTGAAATGGAGGTGAAGTTTTGCTGGTGGGCATTCACTAATTCTTCTTCTTCTTCAATGGAATGAATGTTTTTTCCACTACCTGTAGACAGGCCTGCTCTCTTAGTCTTCATCCCAATTCCTGGCTTCAGTATACGTTCTCTGTGTAAAAAATTAATCACTTTGTTTAGATTGGACAGAATATTTTTCGTACAGTGTTTCTGCAGAAATAGAGTAGGAAGTGGATTCATACTCGACTATGGTTTTTGAAGAATTTGATATTTAATAAAAACACTAGCGAGAGAGTAAACAAAATGTGAAAAAGTTTGTCAAATGTTGGTGGTAACCATTTTGGTGTCGACAAGCCCAAAACAAAACTTGTACGACTCTTTTATTTTATTAAGATACAGAGTTATTAAGTTTATTTTATTTGCAATTGTTTTGGAAGTTGCAAAGAATGTGCAGTTATAATAGAAATATGTTGAGTACATTTATTTTTTTAAATGTGATTATGATCTTGAACGGTGTAAAAATGTTGAATTTTTAAATAGAAAAAGTTAAATTAATATTTTTTTAAGTGAAATAAGTTTTTTTAAAACAAAAAGTAAAACACTAAAATTTAAAATTTGTAAAGTGTTCCCTACTATATAAGTGACAATTCGATATTTCTAGCTATGTATGTAAAATGTTCCCTACTATATAATAGTGACATTCGATATTTCTAGTTATGTCATTTACTTAGTTAAGTTTTTATAAGATTTTAAACAAGGCTACATAGTAGCAAATACCTGCCGAAGTTTGAATACATGAAAACAATGCAAGAGAGTAATTCATAGTAAGAAATTAAAATGTTTTTAAAATAGTATAGATAATATATTGGTAATGGTATCTACAATTATATTCACATAGTAAGATATGAATATAAAATGAAAATGTTATTTAAATAAATTTGTAGTAAAAATATGAAATTTGTAGATTATTCAAACTTTAAATTTAATTTTATTTTGATTTAAAATGAAGTTATAAATATTTATTTAATGATAGTAGAGACTTTTTTAATGGAAACATTCAAAAGTTTTTCCACTCAAGTGCGTGGTTGCAGGACCGGGTTGTGTAACTTGCTGAAATTTAAGCAGACTAGCAATTATGTTTTAATGGAAACATGAAACATTAATTTTCTTTTTATTACTCTGGAGAGGGCGCAATAAATGTGCAATAAGACCTCAATTTTATTTGCCAATAACGTAACAAATAAATAAATATAAGTATTTAAAAATAATATTTAATATTTAATCTAAAACTATAGAAAAACTCAACACATTTTTTATAAACAAAAGAAAATAAATAATATTTTTTTATTATTTAAAAGTGAACATAAATTAATTTATTACAATTAAGCTTCCTCAAAGGAAGTGAATATTACACTCCATGTTCCTTTGCTTTGATAGATGGACAATGAAATGTAGGGAGCTAAAAACATAAAAAGAGATATTTATTATTTTAATATTATTGAATGTATCCACTTTTATTTATAAAAGTCTACAACATAATAAATAACATTACAATTGCATTGGAAGGAGTGAAAGTTGTAATAAGACTTCAAAGTCTTTGGCCAATAAGAGATGAGATAAATCACATTTAAAATTTTACTTCTAAAAATATTATTTATCAAAACTTTGGTAAGACTTTGGTAAAATGGATACATATTTATGGTCAACCATTGATTAATAATTAATCAACACTAACTCAATACTATATACCATGCCTGTCAGTGTAATAGGATTTGTGGTTTTATATTTTTTTTATAAATAAATATAGATAGAAATTTTTAATATATGAAATAGTTATATTGGTAATGTGGATATGACAACCTCATTGTATACATTCAATTACAATGTATATGAAATTGTCAATTGAGATATGTTGGTATAGGTTTAGCATGAAGTAAGGTTTTGATAATGAAGCTTTGGAGAGAAGCATGAGAATAATTATACTTATGTTCTCGAGCTTGCAATGATGGTACATTATTTTGATTTCAAGCATTGTTCTCACCGTGGTTACACATAAGCTATGGTATATAAAAAACATGAGAAAAGAATTTAAAAATAATTATACAAAATTGAAAAGATAATGAAACTCCAATGCAACGAAAATCGAGGATGTGGAGGTTTGTTCAAGACTGAGAAACCTCCACAACACTAGACATTTATTGCACATCGATTTTCTTTGATCTTGAACTCGTGACTGCCTAGAGCCTCAAAGGAACAAAGGAGGATAGGTGGACCATCTCTCCTATAGGGATAAGCTCACCACACAACAATACTTATCCAACCTACACTAATTCTCATACTTATTAAATCCTTGGTGACCAACACCAAGACCTAAGCTCCTTTAAAGATTGAAGAAATTAGTGTACTTTATGCATTTTAGAGTATCTATGCATCAGTCTAGGCTTTCTTCACCATGATGCAATGCTCTTGCACCAAATAAGATAGGTCCTTAGTAGTTAATGATCCTAAATGGATCATTAAATAATTGTCATCTATTTTGGTACCTTCTAGATGGAAAAACAATGAAGTTATTAGCTTGTAGGGTCCATTTTGGGGGCATGCATGTTTTGGTGGGACTCCTAAAACTTTTAGAGCTTGTGTGGGGCATTCAATGACTTTTTTGGGGATCAAAAATTTGCAAACAAAGTTTCCAATCTCTCATTATTGTTCTACACATCAAGAGCTTTCCAATGACACAAATCACTTTATTGAGAGTTCATTATGAGGAAGTTATGCCTCATATTATTATTATTATCATTATTTAATTTAATAATAATAACATAGTATAGAGCATGACACATACATATTCGACCATGGTATCGAGTGGATCTTACATCAAATCCCATTAGTCACACATGTGGACTTTCAAGAAAAATATAGATGGGGTACAAGAACTCTAACACTAATGAGAGGTTGAGGCATGCAAAACCTAACCCTAACCCTAGATAGTTATCAAGACATGTTAAATACTAGATCGGTAGGAAAGGAAGGGGTTTCATTATTCTCGTATTGATTTATAGTTCCATAGTTGAGTATAGCAATGGAGTGGGATATTGAAGTATAATAGAGGAGGTAGAAGACCATGTAGTATCCATATAGGCCATAGTGTCCATGACAACTACATAATGAGTTCACCTTTCTTTGTTCTTGCATTTCATGAGAGGAAAAAGATTAAGGCATAGTCCTCACTGCCTAGTTGAGTTTTTCCCATATTGGGTTTCCAAAGGTACATCTTGTGTTCATTGTATGTATGTTGTGGCATTTGTTTTAGCTTCTTTTATTTCAACCTTAGCTTATTTCAATGTTTAATGTGTTGAGCTAGTAATATTAAAACTTAATCTTAAGTAAGACATCGAATAATAAAGAGTTTGTAGAAACTTGTGAGATATGTCAGGCTTGTTCCAGTGGTATATCCATGACAATTTATAGATTAGTTAAACAATCAACAATCAAATACATGATCCTACCACAAGCTTGTTACATGTCCACTTAAATTAATTATGATAATTGACACAAAGTGTATCCCACTCATGGGCAAATGGTTCTTCCATCCAACATTGAGGTTGGTCTCGGCCTAGTCTCAACTTAGCTTGGAAAAAAAAATTAACACAAAACTATCCAAAATTCGCAATTGAGGTGCATGGATATAACCACTCCATATGTCATAATAGGTAAATCACATAAGCATATCGTTGCTTTAATACATGAATTACACTAAAACTAACTTGTGGGTTGGTACTTTGTTATTTATTTATTTATGTCATTCTTTAAATAACTTAATGCAAAAGGCATGTACTTCTAAGGGTGTAGGTGAAATGCCTAACACTTAAAAGTACAAATTTGGTCTAACGGTTATCTTTATGAAACTCTTTGTGGAGCCTCTTAGAACCATTTCTCCACATTGAACATGTATCCATGATTGAGAATAATAATACAGTGATTTAGTTCCAACTCTCATAAGCACATAATATAGAAAATGGATTTCAAATGTTGTGTTTGGTAAGAGTTATGCTCAGCTCCTCTCCCTTGTATTTCTCTACGAGTCTCGTGACCTCAAAGTATACTATCAGGCATTTTTAGGGAGCAAGAAGCCATAGTATGAGGTGTGTCACACCGGACTCGATAAAAAGTTAAAACTATTTTGCGGTTTGTTTTTAACTCAATTAATGTAGTATTCAACATTATTTCATTCCTATATTATATGTTTTAGTTAACAATTAATGTAGTATCCAAATTTGATGTTGACACATTATTTCAAATCTATATTATATATTTTAGTTAATTATGAATCTAGTAATTTGAACATAAATCATTCATCCTAATTTATGGTATTTTTATGTACGTTAGTGTAGTTTTAGGAAGAAAAGCATAACTTTATTAAGAGAAATAAAAATTACATTCGTAATTATGCATACAGAGAGCATTCATTTAGTCTAAAAAATGATTTCAACCTCAAGACGAAGATCCCGATAAAAAATGGTCCTCAAAAGGCTGACCTAGTAAATGAACTGCATAGAAGAATAGTCCACCAATCGAACGAGAGCAGTAGAGTAGGAAAACTACAGACGGGACAAGGACATAGCCAGGAAAAAACCCCCTTGAAAATACGAATCCAGAGGGACAATAGGAGAACATGCAATCGCGAGAGAGCCAAATGCATGCAGCCCTTGAACCTCTCAAAGTGTTGGTGGGACTGCAAAATCCCAGCCATTACCCATAGAAAAAGGACCTGAAGTTAAGTTCAAACCAGAACAAAACTAGCAATCCCTCAAATAACAGACTGAGGGAATGAGGATCTGGACATGAAAAGCAGCATTGCATCAGAAGACCTAAGCTTATACTACAATTTGGGTTGGGATTCAATTGAAAGTTCAAAACTGGAGAATCCACCCTCATGCAGGCTGGTTAGGTGCCGGCAGCGGATGAGTTTGGCAGCAGGGCTCTGCAAGCCTGTTGGTGGCAACCGCAGGTGCACACACACACTTGGCATCAGACCTTAAATAAGATAGATTTGCACCAGAGACGTGACCTCCAAGAGGATCCAAGTTGAAATCTACAAACAAATGGCAGTGGCATCCAGAGACCGGCACCCCGCAAACAAAAAGAAACAAACTACAAGGACCAAATATGGAGCAAAAGGCAGCTCAAATCCGTGCACCGAAAAAAACACATACCATATCCACTCCAAGGAGAGTGCTTCCTCCAAAAAAAACACCGGATTAGATCTGCTCCAAGAGGGAGCACAACCACCACCTGGAAGAAAAAACTCCATTGTCTAACAAGCTCGCGCGGAGGGGGACGTGGTTGCATGAGGAGGAGGGGAGAGGCTATTGCGGCCCAGACTGCGGCTATGGAAACCCTAGTCATTGCCCTCTCATCTCCTAATTAGTTCGTCCTTTAATCTCTTGTACGTTAGTGTAGTTAATTATAGTTGTAGAACAAAACATCAACAAAGATATATAGCTAGACCAAAAGCTCAAAATTTATTTCTTTCAGAAATACAAGCAAAAGAATCCAATATGGTTTTATTTTTGGGTTCATAAAAGGCAGAGCTCAAACTCAAATCATTGTAGATTCGACCTACTTAATTTGCATTACTTCAAAGGCATTTTCCTAATTATTGATTGTGGGATAATTAGGTTGCAAGTCTTTCATAGCAGATCTAACCATGATTTTCATCCATGGCCCTAATTTAGAACTTTGGATTGTCAAAATAAAATACTAAGCAGGGGACTTTAGAATTATCAAAGGCAAAAACTTGCATTGCCTTGAGCTCAAAAGCAGGATGCTGGGGAAACCTAGGAGGAGAAAAAAGAAAGGAAAATTAAAGAAACTTTGTTATCAATGAAATTTGATTGATAATGCAAGCAATTGGAATCGAACATCATAGAGACCTCATCGTTGCTCTTGGAATCCTCGAGGAAGTGATTGCCAAGATTCACTAAGACTCACAAAAGTTACTTTCCACCACCTTTATCTCCCCTTATGTTAGGAGGGATTGAGCATTGCATGTGATTGGATTTCTTGTCAAGGATCTCATTCTCCATGGCATCAATAGAGTTTTATGACGTCTTCATGGGATAATATTCGATAATGACAATGTGAGTGATGTCAATGTCGATGTTTTTGGTAGCCTTGTCATCTCCAATGGTAGGTTTTCTTAATGTTGACATGGACATGATCGTGATCATAGTCACGATCATGGTCATGGTGAGGTATCAATTGGATATTGGCGGCCACCCACCTATTCCAATTAGCTCCCTCTTGGAGTTTTAGTTCTTAACTACGTTTTTTGTAATTTTTTTTAATTGTGGGTTCAATACTTTCGAGGTTTATGCGAAGTCCACCACCTCTACAGGGTGGATATTGAGTGGCTTCGTCCAGCGAAAACTGTATGAACAATGGCTCGAGACTGTCTTATTTAACCTTGGGAATGGGGCCCTAAACATTGTTTTGGCTCTCACAAACATGATGAAAGACAATGTGGTTCTGAAAGACCTTTCCAACAGACTATCACGCACCTAAAACAGTCATTATTCAAAATTCTGACCACAGGAAGTTGAGATTCTTAACTTACCACTTAGAGCCCACATAACACAGTGTTTTCATCTCTAGGGTTAGGTTTTGGATGTCTATAGTTTTAGCATTCATAGGTAATAGAATATCCTAGAGCCTCAATGTAATCATTATGCTGAATGTGGATACCGCATTAGCAGATACATCTCTTGCCCTTCAGAATGGCTACCACCATTGAGCAAGTGTTTCAGTTCTCACAGTTTACAGTTTCAACCTTATTTCATTTATTCAATAAAGATATTGTTCACTTTGGATATTTTTTTGTTCTTCATATCTATGTTTTATTGTATTCAATTTGTTAATCGGTTCGTTCCACTCATAAATTAGGATGATGGTAT
The DNA here is from genome assembly GCA_010110895.2 of Picea sitchensis. Taxonomy (NCBI): domain Eukaryota; kingdom Viridiplantae; phylum Streptophyta; class Pinopsida; order Pinales; family Pinaceae; genus Picea; species Picea sitchensis. Next base: position 7,744 of record SNQJ01S0157233.1, read on the forward strand.
CAGAGTAGTATGATCTTCATTTATTTTTTTTCTTCCCATTTAGTCCCCAGAATAAGATGGAATTTACACAAGAGAAGTTTAGAATTAGACAATTCCCGATTAAGTTGCCAAGATGGAATTCGCGTTGAGCCCGAAAACAAACCATAGAGGATGAAAAGAAAGTTTATGGGGCATGAGATCCTTTTAAAATGTTGCTGAGGAAGCTCTAGCGTGACGAATGAGGAAATGATGGACAACTTTGTACGAGATCATTGTGGCTACCACAGGAGAAGCATCTTCATAAAACGGCCATACAACCCAAAGGTACGGTAAATTTTGATATTCCATTATTTGAAGGGAGCTAATAGATGCGAGGATGTTGTAGATAAATGGTTTGAATCTACTTTCGAAGTGTATTTTTAGGTCCACAATTTTTTCTGATAGTGAAAATATCACCTTCGTGGTTCTTAAATCCCTTCTCCATGTTAAATCTTGGTGGGATACTTACTCTGAGAAAGGGCCATGGAGGAATATGCAATATTTGTGACAGTTTTACCCCTACATGATTCCTTCGAGATTCCATTAAAGAATAGTACTAACCTATTGGAATCTACGAGGACCAAATTTTAGATGTGCACCACCCTATGTCCAAAGAGAGAAAGGGACCAAGCAGTCACAATTTCACAATAATTTCCATGCACACACAAATTGGGTATCAAGGGCTTCGAACAACATCTTGTGCTCAAATACCATGGTTGTTTCCATAGATACATTCAAACATAAATGTAGTTTCTTGATGTCATCATTGGGTGCGACTTATAGATATTTTGTCAATATCAAGCAAAAATTTAGGCAGAAAAGGAGAGAGTTTGGACCTACCACCACCACCAAACTCCCTTCTGACGAAGCGAGGGCAAAGGCTGACTAATACATAGAAAAGGGAAAAAAAGCAAAGATAGCCCTCTCGGGACAAACATTTCAAGCCATAACTTACAAGAAGAGGGAAATGAAAAAGAAGACAAAAAAAAAGGACAGAAAATGGGTGTCATGCACCATAAAGTCCCTTGCTTTAACAATAGAATGTAAGCTCCAAGTAGTCACTTGAAATTTGAGTTGAAGAAATTCGAGTGAAATTGACTCTAATCAAATCCTAGAAAGGCGGTTATCGATGTTGAACCCGATTGCCACTGCTCGCTGCCACCAAATTCCATCAAAGCGTCGAAGAGACGGAGGAGGACTTACTCACTCACGGATATTGGGTAGGGGGCTGCTTCATTTCATTGTCGATATAGCGTGATCAAAATAAATTATTAATCAGCAAAGGTGCGTCCAGAGTGATTAGACCTGCGTGTACTGCTTACCATAACCCTACACCATCAGCTTGCATGAGAGATCTATGTGTCATCCAAGAGTGTCGTCTTCCCTACAACATCAAACCTTTCCAAAGACGAGGTGTTGTGTGATATTTATCCCTTGAAGTTTGTGATGATGTTCTTTTAGGACAACTATATTTTGTGGAAGCATCGCTGATGTGTGAGTCTAGAACCATAGTATTGTGGCTGGGTAGACAATTGGGGATTACTTTAAAATTTGGTGCCCTGCCACCATTTATTGTCACGGTAAGCAATCAGATCTAGTCAAATCTGTCTATCAAGTCATGCATCCAATTGATCCGACCCTCGAAGTGCCTCTACTTAATGGACCAGTCTGTCGTCGCTCACTAATGGAAAATTATTAAATCAAGCATCGGATTCAAGAGCTTCTTCAAAGGGGCACATGAGACCCGAGATCCTCCCCTTGGAAGTCTTGGTGTACTAGTGTAGAAGAAGGATGGGACACGGTGACTTTGTATTGAGCGATAGAAAACAAAATCACAGTCAGGAACCAGTGCCCAATTCTTAGGATTGATTACCTTATTGAACAACTCAAGGGAGCTAAGTTCTTCAACAAGATTGACCAAAACTCTGGCTACCACCCAGTTCCCATCGAACCAAGCCCAGTGTATGGAAGATAGCTAAGGTAAATGGGTCTCTTTGAATGGTTGGTCCTGCCCTTTGGCTTAAAAAATGCACAAACCACTTTCATGAGATTGGATGATGTATTGAGACCCTTCACTAACTCTTTTGGGGTGTGGTATATTTGGATGACATCTCATCTTTAGCAGCGAGAACTTGGGAGGAGCATGCGAAGAAACATTCAATAGGTTTGAGCACTCTCGACCCAACTGAAGCTATATGCCAACTTTGAAAATGATCCTTTGGAATGAACGGGGTTCAATACTTGGGCTACATTGTTGATGATCATGGGGTACATGTTGATCCAACTAAGATCCAATTCATTTATGACTTTCCAGCCTTGGCCACACTAACCAAGCGAGAGACTTCTTGGGACTATCCAACTTCTACCCGGCCAGTTCGTGTTGGAGCTTCTCCGTGTGCATGGAGCCTCGATAGTATTAAGAGGCGGTCGTGAGGAAAATTCGTCGCGGGGAAGGAACAAAAGCAGAATTCAAGCATTTGAATCACTTGTGCTCAACTCGATTACTCTCCTTATTCGATCTACAACAATCGTTCGATGTTGAGGCGTGCATCGACTATGTTTTTAGGTCGGTTCTCGCAACCTGATCATCGGTGGCATACCATGCGAGACACTCTTAGATGTTATGCGTAAATACCACCTATGATAAAGAATGTATTCGTGTACAATCCTGTCGTCGATGGAAACATTACATTACAGGAAAGGAGGCGATCATCCATGCCCAGTCAACCTCGCATTTCCTTCTGGAGACCGCAGGGAAATTACATAACAGCCTCCATCGAAGTGGTCCACCTACCCGTAATAGATCCATCTCAACATCAATTATAAGACATGTATCTCTAATCGTGTCATTGACTTCCTTAGTCTCCCTCACGTTGTTGTGCTCACCACAGTACTCCATTCTTGAAGGTATGAGGCATATGAGTGGTCCCAATTTTATCAACAAGATCCATACTTTGCTACCACCTATCATCTCTTGGGTATAGGATTGTCCTAATTTTCACATTCGGGATGGATTGCTATGCCATCTAAACCATATCTGTGTTCCTTCAAGAAAACTTGCAAATATTATTTGGGAAGCTCAATACAGTCAGATGGCATGACATTTTAGCGTGGAGAAAACTGTGGTCATTCTCTGGAAACATTTTTGGCCAAGAAGAATTTGGCGGAAGACGTCAACAAGGACATCAAATCTTTCACTACATGTATCATTTCCAAACCATCCAATAAAGAAGCAAGGCTTATACCTCTTCCTACTCCCAAGAAGCCTTGGAATCCATCTCAATGGATTACATGTTAGGCATTCCACCAAGAACGGAAATGATTGTGTATTTGTGGTCATTGTCCGGTTTGAATGGCCATACTCCACGGCCGCGAAGAGCATCACAGTGGAGATACTACCAAGCTCTTCTTGAATGAGTATGGGTCCATTTTGGGATACCACAGACCATCATCTCCAGAAGAGACAAGGTTCCTCAACACATTATGGTGAGTCTGGTCATTGTTGGACACCAAACTCACTAAATCCATTGCTTTCCACCCCAAGCGGATGGCCAAGCCCAGTCGTCAATGGATGGTGTGCATAACAATACATGTAAGAAAACTCTAAACATTTGTGTACCTTGGGGCGAAGTCTGTATGTTCAACACAATTACAACATAGCTCTCCACAAGCTCCACCTGACCATAACCATTGGGGTGGGAGTTCTAACCCTTATTATTCCCATTGTTGCGTTTACCTCAGCCACCACCTGATTAAGCTTTCTTCCATGTTGAGGCCAGGCAAAGCCACTGGAGTTATTGAGCGGATTCAACACATCTCCTAACAAGTCCATGAGATTTTTAGAAAGCCAATGCTAAGTACAAGAAACCTTCCGCAATCAACACAAGGTACCTTTGAGTTTAGGTTAGAGACAATTTTGGCTACATTTTGCCAAAGGCGTCTTACGAGGGGCCCAATGGAGAAAGCTCGCCCACTTTTTCTATGGGCCTTACACTATCACCAAGGCTATGGATAGCAATGCTTTGAGCTCAACACTCCACCCTTTTGTGGCTTGCACCCAGTGTTCAATGTGCCTCTCCTTTGGCCATACCCACCACCATTATTGGACACCTCATAGATCTTAGTGTGACACCAACAAATCTCAACCCACGACTTCATGGAACAAGCATCCACCTAATTAGATAGGTAGCCACCGAGGTCAGCATTACTCTCGGCCAAGGGATTTGCTTTATGTCGGGTTATCCAAGGCGGGGCAGCTCCTACACCAGGAAAGTGGCTCACACAGGGCCAAATTCTCTAGGGTTTCAGTCACGTGGGAGGCAGGCATAATGGATACCATTACTTCCCTGGGAGAATCGGTGGATATTGGTGGCCACCCCCCTATTCCAACTGGTTCATTTTGATAGTTTTTTAGTTTAACATGTTTTTTTTGTAATGATGACATTTCTTTTTTAATTGTGGGTTCTATACTTCTGTGGGTGTCTGAAGCCCTACACATATTCTAGGTGGATCTTGGTGGACTCCCAAAACAATCCAATTGGATTATTTGTATGTTTTCATGTCATCTTGTTGTACTTCGGAGACGTTTGGGGCCTAAACACTTTGGGCCCACCACAATCAAACTGTAGATAGAATCAGGTTTTTTACGATGTAATGTGTAGTTATCTTAAATAAATTTCCAACAGGGATGCCAACATGCCTAAAATGGAGGTGGTATACCAAATTCTGACCAGGAAGTTGGTACAAACTTTTGTTTATATAGGCCATAACTTTGTCGTTTCATATTCTAGGTTTAGGGTTTTGGATGTATAGGGGTTTTAGCATTTCATGAGTAATATCCAAAAGACCTCTGGAGCCTCATTGTAATCAGTAATACTCGAGGGAGGCCGGATGCATGTAGCATACACATCTATTCTCAGAGATAACTACCACCAGTGAGCAAGTGTTTTAGTTTTGCTTAGTTTTCTGATTTCCAACCCTATTTCATTTTATTGTTGATATATATTTCCATTGGATATTTGTGTTTCTCTTCCTTATCTCACGTATTTGTGTATTCGATTTGTTAATCGGTTAGTTCCGCTCCTAAATCCATATTAGGGGGGCTCTAGTTCTTCAATGGAGGGTTGGGGTTTGGGTGTGTGTAGGAGAACACATTGTCGAAGATATCCCAAGATCTATTATGTGCTTACAACAAATTTGGCAAGGGGTTGGTAGGAGGTGGAGGTGGAGTGTTAGGGTCCTATTGTAACCCCCTAAGTAGATAGATAGGTTTCTATGCATGGAGGCCATCTCTATTAAATAAGGCCCATGTAGTAGTGTGAAAACAATAATTGTAAGAAGGCAATAGAAGGTTCTTCCTACTAGAAAATTCCTTCTCTATAATGTTCCTAGGAGGGATATAACACTATATAAAGTGGAGAGTATGTGGATCTCTTTAGATTATTGTAATTGAGTTCTACTCAATTGGAGGTTTCCCCACTCGAAGAGGCAAGTGAACGCATTTCCCTCATGATGAAGGTATTACATTTTATGGTATTTTGGTTCTTTATTTGGCTATTGTGGTTTACTTTTAATATGTCATTTACATTTATCATCCGGGTGGAATCTATTATTTTTGTTCTACATCTTCCAATTTATTAGTTAAATAACACCACAGAATCAAATCACTTTCTTGAGCCCATATTTTAGAGCATTTTTTCAGGCTAGAGACATATTACGGTGTCTATAAATATGTGATATGTCATTTTAGTGAATAAGTTTGTGGTGGGGAAAGTACATTTTGAGGAAATGCAGGGTAAACCACCTGGTTGGAAATCCTTATAACCCATGTTGGCACCACTTCGAGTATTACGGCATTAGACACTTGTATATGGAATTTCACTTCCAAGTACCCTCGGGTATATCAAAAATCTCCTAGGTTACCTGAAACCAACGTTAGATAAGTTGTTCGACTATCTTGTTGCTATAGTATTGCCGAGAACAACACTAAGCAATACTACTCTATTGTACCCGGGTAATCGGGTAGATGCAGTTAAAGGTATGGTCAAACCTCTAGTTAATACCACAGAAATTGTGTTGAGTACCTTGGACCCTACAGCATATCATAGATCTATAACACCTGGTGTTCCCTTTCACTCAAGATCCTCGAAACCATACTCCTCGTTGCTAGTCCACGACCTTCCTACATAAACAACTATATTGAAAATATGTGCATTATATCACTAGAAACCCTACTTCATGCTACCAATCCATGAAATTCCTAAATAAATTTGCAGGTATTGGTGGAGCATTCTATCGGTACCAATATTATTCAAGGGTATAACTCTGGCAGATTAAAATAAGGTGATGGGTTCTTCACTGCACCATTATTTGAGACCTATCTCATGAGAATCCTTGTGTCAAGCTAATTGTCATGGTACCACTCACCAATAAGAATTTTGGTGGACTCACTCACCCCACTACCTAACAACTATCTCAACAAACCTAGAAAGTAGCATTGATCACCTTGGTATCATTGTTTAGTAACATTTTTCTTGTGGACCCACATCTTTATGGCTACTATAAGCATATAGATAACCACTAGAGTCTCCTCTTTGGAATATTATTTTGATGATTTACAAAACAAAATAAATCACAACCTCTTCTACTCGGTAAAATTTTGATTCCATCAATGAAAAGCTAGCTAAATTGGACTCATACCAGACTAGGTTTCCAAACTCATGGTGATGTACAATCAATCCAAGGGTTATCAGTACCAAGACCAACCATCCCAACTGGAAGGATTTGAATCATCCAATCTAATGGGGCCTCACTTTACCCCATTTTTTCATGACCCTATGACTCAAATGTAAGAGCACAAACTCCCTAAGATGGATCTCAACCGTTTGATGGCTCCAATTGCAGTGAGTCACTCAAATGGAACATCGTTTTTCCTTGCATGTTATCATAGATGACTTAATGAAAATTTATGTGGGTGTCTTATATTTATATCTTGAACACTAGCAATGGTGGAAAATGGCATAAGAGTCCCATTGGGTGTTTTTCTTGGACACAATTTGTGTCAAACCTGTGTAACACCCTGTTTCCCCAGTTGGTAAATATAAGCGGAAGCTGACCCACGGACTATAGCAAAACTTATAAATATATGAATATGTGATGTAAATGGACCCTGAGAAAGAGGTCAATGAATGTAAATAATGATTGCGACTAGGAGGGATGTCTTGGAAAAGAGATACGATGGTGGTGGAAGGCACCTAAAAAAAAGGGGCGTTAACTTCCAATTAGAGGGGTACATCTGATGTTGGACTCCAGCTAGAGGAGAACCAAAAGCGGCTCATTGTCCCTGAAAATTAATGGCTGGTGGGCAGATGTCTTGATGAGGGATAGGAGGGTGAACCGCCCATCCGTGGAGGCCTCAGAATTGACCACCGTGGGGAAGTTCGTTCCACATGCAACCTTGCAAGAGGGTAAGGTGTGGGGTGGAAGCGATTGGGGGGGACGTGAGGGGAACTCTGGCGGTTCTATGCAGTGAAGTGATCCCACCAGAGAGGAGGGATTGCAACCCTCGCTCCTGGACAAGGCCTTGGACAGGCGAGGTCTCGGGACATCATAATCTCCAGCTCGAGGGGTAGCTGTAGTACCAAATCCAGTGGGTCGCTCATACTCGGTTAGGTGAAACGAAGCACCCTCTCAATGATTCTCCCATTCTTGAAATGGCTAGAGTGTTTTACTCGCATGCATCTGGAATTTATATCTTGTCACATATGTTCATGGACTTGTGGAATTGTAAATGTTTCCTGTGAAAGAAATTGTATGTACAATAATTGTTAATATGGAATAGATGTTAGCTCATAGAACCATGAATTTGTAAATGATTTCAGTATGAGAATGACTGTGTAGTGCTTGATATGAAGGAGTTGATGTATGCCTAACATCGAGGAGACCGTGATTGAATTACGTTGATAACTGAATATAATCTTGTCTAGCCGTTCTCGGGGAGCTGTCTCCCTTTACCGCTTTTGGGAATGCCCTGGTAGGGATCCCTTCACTGAGATTTCCTCCTTGGAAAGGTTAACTAAGAACCGGAGACAAAGTTGAACGCTATAAGTACTTAATGAAATCCACACTTACGAGGAGCGATTCTAGGAATGTTCCAAGATAGTAGTGTTGTGAGAATGAAATAAGTCGACGGATGAGAACTCGTCAGGTGAACCATAGTCATCCACGACCAATAGATTGACGAAAGTAACGCAAACGTTACATGCCTTTGTCCTCTATCATGGTAGTAGCAGAAATTGGGATCGTAAATCCCAAGACCCCAAAAGAAAGAATCTGGACCATTAGATCTCGGTTCACGTTACCCAACAGCCGTTGGATCCAGAATGAGTTAGCGAGGTGGGCGATGCGAGGAAATGATAAAGGCCATGGTCTGGAGTAGAAATCGCAAATGCGTTCCCGGATGCGGAAGAGTTGCTCGAATTATAGCCTCTTTGGTAGGGGAAGTGTAGGGAATGATCTGAATTGTCGGATCCTAGATCATAATCCTGACAGTCGTCAGATCTCGAGAAGATGTGTTGGAGTTAAACTCTAGTGTGTAGGGGAAGAGTCCTAGCCGTTGATTTTGGTAGGACGCATGGCAGGAGATATGGGCAAGTCGGCATTTGGAGCATTGGTTTTTTCCAAAGGCAAGAAACTCTTGAATATAGGAATCGCGATCCACGATTTCACGATGGGATCTGGCCGGAGTCCAAAGCAGCCCGAGGACAATGGCGAGAAGATCCGAAGTCGGAGTTGAGGGGTGGTGTTCGGGAGACAAAGATTTGTGCACAGAAATGCTTGATATCGCGATTCTCCGTACAATGGGGCAGATCCACATCATTTGAAGGGGCGGTAGAAGATGGATCCCCTAACATAGTCGGGTTACGACGCCGCCGGGGTTTTGAATCCTGAGGAACTCTTGCCATACGGAATGATGACATGAAACCCTATGAAATTGGGAGCTATTTATCAAGCTGATGAAGGAGGAGGAATACGGGGACTATAGGAACTGGCGATGGCCGGAGAAAAGTCGAGAATCGGGATACTGGATTCCTGTGGAGCTGGAGTCTGTGACATGAAACCAAGTAGCCGGCAGGGGATAAGGTATGATCCACGAAAGTTGGTCATGTGGACCGAAGTCCTAAACCTGATTAAGGGCTATTTGTGGAGATGGAGAGAACGTCGTGAATCGGGAATTTGCAATTCCCGTGGACATATGTTTTGTGTCATCATAAATGTCGAAATCTCGATGGGAGGTTATGCGGCGGTGGTCCCATGGTAAATAGTCACATAGGCTATGGTATAGCCGAGAGGACTAATGCATTAGTGGCATATCGGGGATCGGAGAGTCAGGAGTTTTGAGGACTCGTGAATTACGACGTGAGTAGAAACTTCCAAATGGGAGTAGCCGAAGAATACAGTGCGTGGAAGCGGTGGAGAATACGAGGAAAAACTAGCCTGGGCCGAATGCTTAAGGGTGCTTGAGATTGAGGTCATGAAGTTATGGTGATTGAATTTTGACTTTCGAAACCCAGAATCCCGATATTGAACCGGGGATTAGCACTTCGCTAATGAGGGTTTCAAGAGATTCCCCATTATGGGAGAGTTAACTTATAAATATATATATTTTTAATAATGATAGTGGGTATGTTACATCTATGAATGTTTTGAAACCAACACTCATTATTTGGGCCACGTGTCCAAGCTTAAATAATCTAGTAGTCTGAGTTTAGAGTTCATCTTCACTTTGAGCAATTCACCATCCACACAGGCATGGATACCTTTTTCCAAAGATTATTTAATGATGCAGAGGAAGAGATATGTGCCCAAGTCTTAATGGCTCACCCTACTACTTGGTTGGAAGCCTCTCAAAGAGACAGGGAATCCCTAAAGATGGTGAATTCTCAAATTAAAAGACACCATTGAACCTGATCCTGGAGTCCCAATATTTCTCCCTTACCAATCCTATCCTCTCTCTCCACCTCAGAGATCCACAAGTCAACTTGTTGCTAAAATTGGCGTCTAACTTAAATCTGTATACAATTTATTATTTGAAATATTTTCGGTAAATGTAAGGAGTAAAAACTCTTTATGGCCATTTTGGAATTTGGATAGTGAAGTTGAATTTATACCTCAGGACACTACGTCCACCTGTTGAAGACATTCCTCCCTCTGGTCCACAAGATGTGGAACCATAGATATCCCTACGTGACTTGTATTTCTATTCCCCAAACCCTCAAATTGATTTGATACATCAAACATCACAAAGTCATTATCTTAATCAATAGTGGCAACACCTATAACTTATTTCACTAATGTGTAACCCGAGAAATGCACTACTACATCCATGTTGCAAAAAACTTCCAAATTATGATTTCTAATGGTGGTTCCATGAGATGTGGGGGTCTTTGTGAAAATGTGCGGCTTCAAATGTGTAATTATTTCTTGAAAACCCACATGTTTTGTTGTGAAATGGGCTGGTTGTGACATTGTCTTGGGTGTTGAATGATTACACACACTAGGCCCCATCAACATGGAATTCAAGTAATTAACCATGAATTTCCAATAAGATGGATAGTAATACTAGTTCCAAGGCATCACAAAAAAGTTCCCATGAGATTATTAGTTCCCATCGTATGGAAAATATTCTTAAAAATAGAATTCAGGTAGTGTGGCTCAATTCCATGCCATTCAATCCTTTGAGACACCTTCTCAACCCATCCATCTTCACATGCAATTAGTCTTGGATAAACAATCATGTTGTCCCATGGGCTACCACTCCCAAGGTGGCATGATCTGTTCTATTGTACTCATAACAGAGATGACACCTCTAAGTTCCTCACTTGGTGTAAGTCCATAAACCACAGGTTAGCCAGAGCCAGGAAACTTAGGAGGGCTCTTACTATCACTTTGGTAGTCTTGTCTTTCTCTTTTTAGGCTAGACAAGGTTCTAGTCAAGGAAGGAATTCCTAAGAAAGTTAGGCTCAATATGTTGTAGATTTTGAAAATGAGAAAGAGCTTAGATTTAATTTCTTATTTGGGGTTTATAGTTAAACAGTTGTTTCAGATCTAAATTAGATATTTATTAGCCTTTTCCATATTTATAACTACAATGAAAATTAGGCTAATATCAACAAATTGATTAGGGTTTTAACACCAGAATTAGGGATTTGCTTTTAGAATAATGAGCCAAACTTAAGATTTGAATTCTAGATGCAAATGACTCCTAAATGAAATTTGTTTTGAAGTTATTTACTATTGTAAATTTCAAATTGCTAAAATGAAAATAAAATTAAAGATTTTTTAATTTTAGGTAGCGGGGGCAGAGGTTGAGAAAGGGAAGGCCGATTGTGTAACACCCCATATTTTGGCTTTAGGTAGTTAGAACTTTGAATTTTCTCATCTTAGTAATTCCTTGCTTGAAGTAACTATTTTGACTCAATTAGATTGATATAGGCATGTGAGAGGTGTACATATGGACCTATTTATATGTTGCATAATATTATTTTTATTATATTCGTTATGTGATTTTGTTAAACATTAAAATTTAAATGTAGAGTTTGATTTTTGGTGGCTGAGAGAATTATGTTGTGAATGTATAGCTTGAATTTGAGGCATGATAGGCATGCATTTCTGGTGGATGTCTAAATGGATGATCATGAAAGGAATTGTGATGTATCTACATGGATGTGACTTATTGGTGACCTAACCTACAATTCGATAAGCTATGTAATAACAAGTAGGTGTAGTGTTGTGGTGACTTGGATGTCATAGACATAAATAAGATAGTGTATGTTATAATTTGTGCTTATGATTTAATTTATGATTCCAAATATTTATATGATCTACGGTATGTGTGGTTTTGTGGGATGCACAACACTAGAGTGTGGTTTCTTGTTATTCTTTTGCGGATTTGTGGTAAGTTGTTGTTTGGGTCACGTCATCAAGCAACCACTCTAGGAAAGTTGTATGTCCTATCAGCCACACTTCCTAAATCATAGAAATATTTGGAATCATAAATCATAGAGTACAATATAACATGTGTTATCTTCTTGATGTCTACGACAACCAAGTTACCTCAACACTGTCGTTTAATGGTTATCACATAACTTTAGATAAGTATCTCACTAGTGCTCATATCCATGTAGATACATCACAATTTTCATATCATCATCCATATTTGTATTGATATTCAATTAGGAAATGCATGGTTATTTACAACATGTGATATACATTGATTTATAATTTATAACTAGTATCCCAATGATTGCAAAATTCCACATTAAATTTTCATGTTGTGAGAATCTCATAACGATCATTAAAATATAATGGTAAAAATAATATTGTGGCACACTTAAATGAGTCTAGGCCTCTCCCATGTCTAGTGTCCTAGGTTGGTGAGTCAGATACTAAACAATTCAAGAGTGCCTGCGGGGTGAAATGTGGGGTTGTTGCATGCCCGCCAACTTCGAAGCGTGGGTCCTAGGTTATGATCATTCACATATGAGGATAGTTTATGACACCATTTCTACGTGTCTTCATTTATAGTAAACATTTTGCTATATTGGTCCCACTAGACCTTGACTTGATTAAAACATATTGAAGCTATTGATATATTGATTGCAACTACGCCTATTTACTAGGCACCTATATGTCTTGACTCTATTTTATTACCACTTTTAACTTAATTAATGCAAAAGCACACTTCTCTTATATATTTATTCATCCTAAGTTCCATATAGGATCCCCATATTTAAAGTATAGTTTACTAATTTAATGCTTGATTTAGAACCTTATCTCATCATCGATTATCTAGTTAAGTGCCTCTTGTATTGAGTTCGATATAGATTTCATTAAGTAATACATACAATCCCACATGAGACATCTTGATAATTACAAACAATCATTATTGACTTTGATTATCACTTTGGTTTGACAATGCTTATGCCATCACTCAGGATATTGGCACTCAAAAGTATTTCCATGCTTAAGACATTGACTAAGATATACAGCTAATTGATTGTCATTTTATATTTATCAATCCAAATATGTGATCACAATCTCTTCATCCCATATGAGGGGTAACAATTGGATCCAACATTCTGAGACATGTTCTCTTTGAAAGAGAGTACATGAAACTCAAAATCCTCGGTCCAAACCACTCTATGTCCATCATCAAAACCTACTAATGTTTGACATCAAAGTGTCAATGAAAGCCAAAATGGGGTGGAGATGGTCACTTTTGGTCCTACAAATGCTTGAGAAGAAATGTAGAAATGCATAGAAATAACTACAAAATCAAACCACTCTAAGCAAGGAAACATGAGCAGAGAAATGTCATTAATGCACGAAAACCAACAACTACTCACGAATATCCAAAGTGCATGGAAAACAAACACCTACTCTACATTATTGGTCAAATGAGATTATTCATTCCTACTCATATGGGACTATGATGGAACTAGTTTCCACTAGAGTAATAATACTTCAAATGTTTCTTTTTTACAGGCAATTGTAACATTTCTCCATCTAGATGGCTAACGTAGAAAGAATTTGTGACTGATGACAATCCCACATGAGACATCTTGATAATTACAAACAATCATTATTGACTTTGATTATCACTTTGGTTTGACAATGCTTATGCCATCACTCAGGATATTGGCACTCAAAAGTTTTCCATGCTTAGGAACATTGACTAAGATATCGCTAATTGATTGTCATTTTATGTTATCAATCCCAAATATGTGATCACAATCTCTTCATCCCATATGAGGGGTAACAATTGGCTCCAACATGCAGACATGTTCTCTTTGAAGAAGAGTACATGAGAACTCCAAAATCTCGGTCAAACCTACACTCTATATCCATCATCAAAGCCTACTAATGTTCAACATCAAAATATCAATATAGCCAAAATAGGGTGAGATAGTCACCCTGGTCCACCACAAATATAGCCGAAGAAAATGTAAATGCATGAAAATAACTACAAGAAATCAAACCACTCTAAGCAAAACATGAGCCGAAATGTCAAGTAATGCATGAAAACCAACAACTACTCTGAATATCAAAGTAAATGCATGGAAAACAAACACCTACTCTACATTACTGGTCAAATGAGATTATTCATTCCTACTCATATGGGACTATGATGGAACTAGTTTCCACTAGAGTAATAATACTTCAAATGTTTCTTTTTTACAGGCAATTGTAACATTTCTCCATCTAGATGGCTAAGGTAGAAAGAATTTGTGACTGATGCATCCTCAACTCTATAAGGTCCAAGCCATAATGAATCAAACTTTCCATGCTTTCCAGGATTTTCACTTCTCCTATTCCACATCAAAACCAAGTCTCCTTTCTAGAATTCCCTTTACTGAG
>SNQJ01S0157234.1:0-11864 GCA_010110895.2 Picea sitchensis
ATGCACATGCCTCCGGGATTCCCGATCCCTGATTTCCCGATGTGTTTCAGCCCCCCTGGCTGACCCTGGTTCACGTGACCGTTACCTGTAACCACATCCTTATCTCTAACAGCTGGCATCCACTAATCCTCTGTCTTCCTTCGCTGCTGTGCTGACAGTTGTACCCCACTCATCGGGATTTCACGGATCGCGATTTCGAAATGCAAAAAACCTTTGTGCCCGGGATCTCCGATATCCCGATTTCCGAATAGCCGATGAACGACAKCCTGTCGGGCCTTTCGCCGATGGCACCAATCTCCTGCCACGCGTCCTCTCAGATGGACGGTCCCGATTGTGTCATTATTTCGGGACTTCCGATGTCCTGTTTCTTTTGACCTTGGGAACTCCGATTTCCCGATTGGCGATATGCCGATGGTGCCTTGATCTTCGACACCTGTCCCTCAGATGGACGGTCCCGATCATTGATGCCTCTGCTGACATCACACGTGGTTTGACACATGTTAGATCCTGCCACGTGTCACTCTGATTCGTGACTTTCATGTGCCTGAAGTGTTGAATATGCCTGACACCTGTCATTCCCTGGTTGTGCCATGTGTCACTTTGCTGACGTGGTCTGCTTTCGTGAGTTGAATCAACGGTTCATATGCAATCTTGGCTCAACGGCTGTGATTACATCGCGAAATCAAATATCGCGATTTCAGGTTTTTCGATGTCAATTGAACTAGACATTTCAAAGTCCCGATCCCTGATTCTCCGATGGCTTATCCCCCTCGCAGCTTCTGCAGATCTTATGGTTGTCAGGTGTCTTCATCCAATCTGACGACTCAGATCTTTCTTGGTGGCCCACACACTATCTTTCGTATCGGGAAATCGCATTTCACGATTTCGGGATTTCTTATGCACCAGGAGTCACGAAACCCCGATTCCCGATTCTCCGATACGGGCTGTGATCAACGGTCCGAACATTTCTTATCCAACGGTCACTCTATCTTCCTTCTTGATTTCTTACGTCCTAATCCCCAAGGGGTTTTATCCTTCATATCCTGCCATCTCCGCTGTTGCTATCAATGACAACGACCATCAACACACATTCGTTGCTTGTTCAATATTTGCCAACAGAGTGTTTGTAGGATATGAAATATAATCAAGTTCAAAACCCTCTTGTATAATATTGTAATCCTTGAAGGAATTCAGGGTTGGCTAAACAGAAGTGAAATCATGCCATAGGTTGGCCATTAGAGAGAAAATTAGGCCATAAGACAGAGAAGAAAGAGGAAGGCCTATTGAATTGATTTCAAACCAAAAAGGAAATGATACCCTATGTAAAACCTTGTACAATTTGTATATTTGATTGATGAAGAAAAGGAGCACTCTATTTCGAGTGTTGAGCATTTGATCATCTAAATACCATGATCATTGGGTTACAATGTATATCTCTGTGCATGTGGTAAAATGTGTGTTTACAGGTCTCGACTCAATTTTGCAGGTTTAAAGGTTGAGGAAGAAGAACCTCTATCAAGAGAATTCATTGAAGAAGGTAAATTCAATAAAGTTATAAATATGGGATCGTTTGGTGATCATTGACCATTGTAAGGGTCAATGATCCTAATTTTTGTTGCAGGCATAATCGAGGAGCTACAGAAACCGTCAATATGAATAGAAGATTATAGGAACCATCATATTGTCAAGGCTATGCACAAACAACGTTGGATTACATTTTTTTGTATATTTTAACCTTGTACAATTATTTACTGCAAACATATTTTTATTAAAGGAATATAAAATATACAATGACATATACACACATTACACATATATTTTTCCTTAGAAACCCAAACCGGGAAAACCAACATATTCTATATTCATTCATATAATACATTATTTACAATGCAATATACATATATGAGCCAACGATGTCCAAAACCATAACCAAATGACCTGGATTAGTCAACAACCATAATTCCTTAACCAGAAATAAAAAACCATCGGCAAAAAACCATGTGTCAAAAAACCGCCCAACAATGGATATGAAAATTGAGGCGACAGGACAAACAAGGAAAAAAAAGGCAACACGTTTTAGGAGGAAAAAATAATTATCGAGGTCATTTCCCCCGAACCCCTAAAGGGAGGGCCTAGCAGCCCCCCCTCAAACCCCGTTGTGTGCCCGACACAATGTAGAAAATGAATATAGTGCACAAAATATAAGGCATACCCAACATTCTCCCACTTGTTGTTTTCTTTGCATACAAGGGGTTATAGGGTTACATAGTCAAAAATCCAGGGAAGCAATGCCCATAGATCATCTACACCAAGAGAAATTCTTAGTGCTCACAGATTTTGTTAATGAATCTGTAGCATTCTTCAAAGTGTCAATCTTCATCAACAACACTTTATTTTCTTCAACCATGTCTCTCACAAAGTGATATTGAACATCAATATGCTTTGTCTTTGAATGACAAGTTGGGTTCTTCTCCATAAAAATTGCACTCTGATTGTCACAATCTATCCTTATAGCTTGTTGTACCAACCCAATACTTGAACATAATATTTTTAACCATACTTCTTCCTTTCTTGCATTATTGACTACCATGTATTTAGCTTTTGTAGTTGAAAGTGCCACTATAGACTGCCTTTTTCTCATCCAATGGATTGCTCCTCCAAATAGGTTAAACACATACCCACTTGTATATCTCCTACGATCTAGATCTCCAACCTAGTATGCATCCACAAATCCATGTATGTCCAACACTCTATCCAATATTGGTATTCCTTGGTAGCACAATCCATAGCTAGCAGTGCCATGCAAATACATGAAAACCCTTTTCACTGTTGTGCATTGCTCCCTCCCTGATTTTGACATACACCTTCTCAAAACTCCCACTGCATGTGAAATGTATGGTCTAGTACAAACCATTGCATACATCAAATTACCAACTTCACTCACATATGGAACACGAGACATGTTCTTCTCCTCTTCTTGTGTCTTGGGACACTGATCCGTGGATAACTTTACACCAACAAGAAGAGGGACCTTGAGCGGTTTACATTCCTACATCTTAAACCTTTGCAATATTGTCTCTACATATTTTCTTTGATTTAACCATAGTTTCCTATTTTCCTGATCTCTTTTAATTTCCATGCCCAAAATGAAATTAGCAGCACCGAGATTCTTCATGTCAAATTTAGAGGAAAACTAAGTTTTCATATCCTGGGTAATCTCCTTGTTGTTTCCTATCAGCAACATGTCATCCACGTACAAGACCAAATAAATCAAATGATCACCAATTAATTTAAAATACATGCAGTGATCCTCTTTGCTTCTTGTGAATCCAAATCCCATCATATAAGTATCAAATTTTTGATACCACATCCTTGGTGATTGTTTTAAACCATACACATAATTTTTCAGCTTGCATACCAACTCCTTCTTTCCCTTCACAGCAAAGCCTTATGACTACTTCATATAGATTTATTCTTCCACATCCCCATGTAGGAATTGTTTCTTCACATCCTTCTGTTCTATTTAAAAATCAAATGGAACAACAACAGATAAAAAAAATCTAATAGAAGTTAACTTAGCAATAGGAGAAAAAAATATCACCAAAATCAATTCCCTCAACCTAGGAATAACCCTTTGCTACTAACGAAGATTTGTATTTATCCACTTTTCCTTCTACATTCAACTTCTTTTTAAATACCCATTTGCTTCCAATTGGATTTCTTCTAGTCGAAAACTCCACTGGATCCCAAGCCTCATTCTTATCCAAGGTTCCCATTTCTTCATCCATGGCCTTTTTCCATAGTTTTCCATCCTTTGAACCCACTGTCTCCCTGACAATTCTAGGATCATTATCAGTAATAGACAAAGAAACATTTGAATGAAAAATTAGATGGAGTATATCTTTCTGGTTTCCTTTTTTTCCCAAACCGATATCCTCAACAATGGAGTATGAGGATCTTCTTCTTATTATTCTTGTTCTTCTATAGAATATGATTCATCATCCTTTAAATCAAAATCTATTTTCTTTGGTTCTTCCTTACTTGGTAGGACATCATGTTTGAAAACACCTTTTATTTCTCTAAATACCACATCTCAAATATACACAACCTTCTTAGTTTCTGGGTTCCAAAGATTATAACCTTTCACAGCCAAATACCTTGATACGTGTTAAAGGTTTCTTACCAGTCCATACCTCTTGTGGAGTCTTTTCATCCAGTGCTAACGAGGGTGATTTGTTGACTAGGTAACATGTAGTACCCACTGCCTCTGTCCAAAATTATTTCTCTAACTCCACACCACTGAGCATGCACCTTTCTTTTTCCATCAATGTCATGTTCATACTTTCTACAACTCCATTCTGTTGAGGTGTATATGGAGTAATATTATGCCTTGATATACCACACTTCTTACATAATTATTCAAATTCATTCTCGCAAAACTCTCCACCATTATCTGTCCTCAGCACCTTAATTCTTTTCTCAATTTGATTCTCAACAAGATCCTTAAACTCTTTAAACCTATCAAAGAATTCATATTTCTTCCTGAGAAAATATATCCAAGTATTCCTCGAGAAGTCATCTATAAATGAGACATAGCACACAGACTTTCCCAATGATGTAACTGACACGATTCCAAACACATCATTGTGAACTAGTTGTAAAATTCCTTCTGCCCTCGTTGCAGCAGAGGGGAATCTTACCCAATTATGCTTCCCATATACAAAATGTTCATAGAAATCAAAATATAGAGAGCAGTTAGACATACCTTCAACCATACCTTTTTCATGTAGTAGTTGAAGACTCTTCTCTCTGATATGCCTCAGCCTTTGATGCCACAACATGACCTTTTCTCTAGAGACTGTACGAGTTATTTCTTCTTCAAATCCAATATTAGGAACATTGGAACTATTACACCCATCACTAATATTGCTTCCTTTCATATTATACAGAGTTCCAAACTGAACTCCCTTCAGCAACACCATTACTCTTCGAACCATCTTGCAAGTTTCCTTTTCAAATATTGTGTCTACCCCTACATCGTCCATTTTGCTTACATAAATCAAATTTTTGGCCAATATTGGGATATGGAGAACACCAGGT
Organism: Picea sitchensis; assembly: GCA_010110895.2. Taxonomy (NCBI): domain Eukaryota; kingdom Viridiplantae; phylum Streptophyta; class Pinopsida; order Pinales; family Pinaceae; genus Picea; species Picea sitchensis. The sequence goes on from SNQJ01S0157234.1 coordinate 5,101, forward strand.
ACTTTTATAATTCTTCCATGTATGAGCCTCAACTTGAATTTTCCTCGTCCTATGATTCATATTGTCGAGTCATCATCGAGGAAAAAGTTACCTCCATCATACCTTTCATATTCACAGAACCACTCCCTGTGGGGAGTCATATGAAAGGAAGCACCTTATTCAACCAACCATGCCTCATGATCTGCATGTGTTCTTGAAGAATACAAGTACACATCCCCTCCTTCTTCCTTGGAGGTCTTGTCTTCAGTAGAAGGAGCTTCTTTAGATCCCTTATTTTTCTCAACTTTGGATCTACACTGCTTCTTGTAGAGCCATTCTTTTTCACATCTCTAGCATACCTTTACAAACTTTCTAGGAGATTTATATCTACCCTTAGACTTAGATCTCCCACTTGAGGACTTAGATCTATTTCTTTCCTGGGAGCATCCTCTTGAAATAATGCATTTTTTCTCTATCCTTCCATGTCCCTCCATCTCATCTCCTCCGACAAGAAGGATGATACCACTTCATAAAACTTCAAGGAAGTTGTATTACTACCTATGCCCACAACCAGACTATCCCACGAGTCTCATAAAGAGAATAGTAAATTGATACACTTATCTTCATCTGAAATTTTAATCTCAACATATATTTACTGACTTACCACAGTATTGAAGGCGTTCAAATTATCTACCACCGAGTCTCCATCTCTCATCCTCAGGTTATACAAATTCTTTCTCAGGAATAGTTTATTTACTAGTGACTTAGACTGATACAACTTCCCCAACTTATCCCATAAATCCTTGGTTGTAGCTTCCTATGACACATTCAGTAATAATGAATCTGATAGACACAGTTGGATTGTTCTCTTCGCCTTCCGATACAAATTTTTCCAGTCATCTGTTGAAGTTCCTATACATGCAGTACATGGATACACCATGATCTACTCATCTCTTTCCACCAACAGATATTCCATATTGAGCTTCCACATCTTAAAACTTTTCCCATTAAACTTCTCAATATCCATTTTCAAACTGCTCACCATTTCTCTTCACCTAAAGAATCAATATCACAAATATCCCACAGTAACAAGGCTTATCGTAGTCTCAAGCCAAACCCTTGACCACAAAGGCATAACCATAAAGGCAACAAATCTATGATACTAAATGTATATTTTAACCTTGTACAATTATTTACTGCAAACAAATTTTCAGTAAAAGAACATAAAAGATACAATGGCATATACACACATTACACAGAGATTTTTCCTTGGAAACCCAAACTGGTAAAACCAACATATTCTGTATTGATTCATATCATACATTGTTTACAATACCATATACATACAGGATCCAATGACATCCAAAACCCTAAACCAATGACCTGGATTGGTCAACAACCCTAATTCCTAAAACTCGAAATAGAAAACCATCGACAAACAACCATGTGATGAAAAATCTCCCAACAATGGACATGAAAAATATGGCAAAAAAAGTGACACGTTTCCCCTGCAACCCCTAAGGGGGGGTCTAGAGCCCCCCCCCCTGCACACCCAACACAACGTAGCAAAGAATATAATGCATCGAATATAACCCATACCAAACAAGGTTGAAGTGCGACAAAATAGGAAGTGTCAGATCATGTCAAGGAAAAGAAGGGACAACGTGGATCTAATTCACATTTCAAGTTGCATGAGAGATAATTGTGGTGCCAATTTTTAAAAATATAATATCGATGGTTTTAATTTTCCATGTGTCAGTATGGAGTCCCATCGCATTTTGAAAGGTGGTATTAAAACCCACTTTTGTGATTTGCGAAGGATCTTTGTTTGGGATAAGGTTATAGTCATATACCTCAGTCATTTGGAAAGAAAGTAAGTGAGGGGATTAACACTATAACTGTGTGCTAAATTAATGAAGAGTTTTGGGGTTTTGAAACTGAGATATTAGTTGTGAGCTGAGACTCCATAGAGAAAAGGGGCTATGAGTTTAGCGCCTGGCCACCTTCAACCATGTAAATGCACAAGAGAGCCATTAACACTCAATTCAGATTCGTCGGAGAATTCTAGTAGGAACAGGTATTTGGGATCAAGATAGAAAAGTTGATCCATTCCATGTGATCGACTTAGGAAGGAATGTTGATTGAGACATCAAAGAAAATACCTATAGAATTTTAGATAAATGGAATTTTACTCTATTTTGCAAACTATAAGAAATGGATTTCTTGGGACAACATCTTTGAAGGTTTATGGAGCAGCTAAATCATTTAAGGTTGTATATCGTGGGTGGACCTGGGATATACTACCAAGGATGAGGGGTGGTTCCATGGAAAAATAATAAGATAAGTGATATATACCACTACGATCGGTGAAACCAGAGGAATCCAATGGAGTAAATGGGAAATAAGGGTGTCGGGAAGGGGATGGGTCCCCGAGAAAAATAAAGGCTTAAAAATGATAGGTATCATTGTGATCAGGGTGAAGAGAGGATTCCAATGGGATAGGTCCCTAATAAGGCTTCTAGGAAGGGGGTCGGGTCCACAAAAAAAAAATATTAAAAATCATAGGTACCACTATGATTAGGGAGAAGAGAGGAATCTAGTGGGATATGTATCGAATAAGGGTGTCGATGGGACCATTATACTCGTTTTTTCACTTCTACAGAGTTATACTCTGGCTTGAAGAATACTGCAGTGGTGAATGACCCAAATTGTTAACCAGAAAATTTTTGTAGTAATTTCACAACCCGGATGCAGGAGGAAAGGCTGCACATCAATAGCTCTCATCTATTTCATTTCTATTTTATTTCTTTCCCCGAGGGTTAGGGTTAGGGTTTACAGGGTTCCTATAGACAAGGGTTTGTCATGTGATATAGATCTCTAATTTATGTGCACATTCGAACAATATTAATCATCCCAATATCTCAGGGCACCAACTAAAGAGCCTCAACCTTACCCTCATTTGTACTACCTAATTACCTAGGTACTAGAGAGTATCTACCTGAGTGTTGTTGTCGGTGTCACTATAGAAGTTAGGCATCCAATTGGCTAATCTAGGGCTAGTTTCAAGAGACCTAGGGGACTCCCAATTTACTTGAAAGTATGTGGGAATGATGGACATGTATAGATTTCCTCTGATCTGGTACCACTCGAAGGGTACCAACAAGTGTCTCTGAGGTTTTCAACAAGAAGAAACATTAGTTTCTAGACAAACCCATGAAAATGACCGTATTTCTTTCATGTAGTATTCCTCACTATAGTTTTACCTATTGAATGATAGATCTCTATGCTTTAAAGACATCGACAATACACGTCTCTACCCTGAAAAGAAATTTCCATAGTTTTCATACAGAAAAGTGCTCTAATACCACTAGTTAGGTACCAGATATATTATACTAAGAAGAAAATAGAAATATTGAAGAAAATACTAGTGGAACAACAGAATGTAGAGAACCAAAACACCAAATATGTTACCTTTATTGATAGAAATCAATGTTCACTTGCCTCTTTGATGGGGAAACCTCTAGAAGAGCATCACTCTATTAAAATAATTCTCAAGAGAAAACTTTCTCATGCCTTCTACTCCTATTTATACTAAATCTATCTTCAAAAGAACAATCTAGAGGAAGATTTTTCTAGAAGTAAAAGCTTCTATTAAGTCTTCTTACATTAGACCTATTCACATTATTAACTAGGCCTTATTCATCATTATCAACCTTATTACATGAAAAATATATTATTCTACCTGCATGAGTGGTTAGGGAGGCTAGGTCCCTAACAACGTTTCTCTACCATAGCAAACCTAGGTAGGCCTAGTGTTGCAGCTAGAGCTCTGATACCTCTCTTTAGTGCCTATTGAACCCTTATTTTTCCATCATCCAAACACTTATTTTTCCACTTATACTCTATTTTTGCATCTAAACCTAGCTCGATATCATCCATTTTTGTGATTTCAAGCCTAAAACCCTCTTGACAAGTATCATGAGGTATAGTTATTATTCCTAGGTTCTTGATGAATTAATAAGATTTTTCAAGCAAAGTTTTACTAATGAGGAGTGTTAGTGTTGTTCATGTACCACATATGTTCTAGTCCCCAAGTTTGTAGGTTCAAATATGCGTGCATGCCTAGATTGACATTGATCACATGGGTTTTGGAGGATTAAGTGCCAGCATGGACTGTGACCTATTAGTTTGCACCTAGGTCACACATGGTGGTCACCAACCATGATAAAGGGTTTTCAATTAAAAGACATGTTGAAAACTCAACAATCAACTTCCAGGGCGATTTGTGGTCCAATGAAGATGAATCTGAGAAATCTAGAACATGGGTTGTGTACAGGATGGTCTCAATTTGGTCATTCATGAGAGGATTCCTAAAATATGGTATGGTTGGGGAGATATCAAATTTTTACTAATATTGGTTTGTCTAGATTTTTGTGCGGACCATTTTTCAAAATAATCAACAAATTAGAGTTTAGATTTATGAATAGAAACACGATAAAAAATTATTCATCTGAATTGCTAAAGATACCAAGTGGATAGTGGATGGTTACCCTAAATAGATCTGATTGTTTCCTTGTCCAATTTGGGAATTTTGTTCAAAAAATCATAGGGGCATAGTCTTATCGCCCTATGCAAGATACTATATGTATGTAACACTATAATGTAATTAGGGGGGAGAGAAAAGAATGATGTTGTAATTATGAGACAAGTCTAGACTTTTTATTCAAGCATCATTGAACTATGTTTATTTCCATGTAATGAAAGTGTTGTAATTTTCATCTTTACTTTGTTCTATAACTAGCATGGATCCGGTTAATGGTATATAGTTGTTCATGATCTTTTGAGTTTCATTTGCTCACTACCAAGATAGGAAATATCCCACCTATACCAGGAAGTTGAGCTAAGTGTATCAATACTTAGTTTAGTATATTTGTCAGTTTCATTTTATACTGCAGATATTAGTTTGTGTATAAGCCATTAATTTATGTGTGGTGACATTTATAGTTAATAACTTCATTCTGCATTCAAATGTTTTGATAGTTTTAAACCACGTAGTGTTACTACAAAGTTAGGTGTGAGAACTGATTGTGTTGTCATGATTGGATTGATAAGTCACTCGTGGTTTCTCTTATTATTTTTAATTTAATATTGTTTTGTCCCAGTGGACAAATGTTATATTTACAAGATTGATTTGATATTTGCTTGCTTCCATTTCCTTTTCGAATGCACAATAGAATAAAATTTGGTTTGTATTGTTAAGAGATCATTGTGTCTATCAAACTCTCCAAGAACTAATTAATCATTGATAAGATAATGTGTGAACATTTAATATGAAAGATTACATTCTAGTACCTGATTGTGAGAATAGATATGAGATTTTATGTCAGTGCTTTGAATAATCTCTGTGCATGAGTCACTAAGTTAGAATCCTGTAACAAGACATACTAGAGTCACAATTTCACATGGATCTTATCTCTGAATATAAAAGTATTGAAGCCACCATAAGAGCTTGTTCTTTCACACATACCACTTATACACAAAGACTTCTTGTTTGTATTACTGTTTCTCAAGGTGGTAGAATCCATATTAGGTATGTCACATTATATCATGCTTTAAATAACTTGTAGCAAACTTATTTAATATACTAGCCTAAGCAACAATTTGTTGTTATCCCTAGAATATATTTTTCTTTATTATTAGTTGAACTTTATTTTCTTTGCATCCAACCTCATTTATTGTTAGAATGAACACTCTCCATGTGAAGTGAAACATTGCTTATTGAGTTCTTAAGGGGAACATAACAGAGAGCTCATTGTTAGAGATTGGAATTGATTTAATATTTCTATTTTGGTTTCTTTGCATGTTTAATAAGTTGATTGAGCTTTGGTGTGGAGTGATTTTATTTTGAGACCATAGAGAAGACTTAGACTTATCCTTAGGATTAAACCTTTTTCCTTCACATATTGTGTTTACAAATCATAAGTTTATGAATCATATTGACAAGTAAAATGAGTTTATTGGCAACAATTAATTAACCCAATAGTTCCCCCACTACTAAACCCAACAAAATGTTTTTGATACCCATTTAAAATAAATGCACACAAAAAGATAAAATCTCCCATGCATCTAACAAAATTATTTAAAACATGAATGCAAACAAATTAACATTCATACACAACAACATATATTTGTTCAAAACTTAGAGTATCCACACAACAACATATATTTGATCAAAACTTAGAGTATACACACAACAAATAAAACCCAAAATTAAAATAGTGAGACATAAATAAAACACTTATATTTTTAACCAAATGTGAAACCAGTTGTAGAGGACATACGTTCCACCCAACCATAGATTTTCTACTCCAAATATCAATAGAAAATCACCCCCAAGTTGGGGCTATGAATACACAAGAAAGGGTGCCTCTTTATTGTCCACTTATAACCCAACATAACTAGCAAGTTGGTTTTCCTATTGTTATCCAAATCCACCATCTCTCTTCCCCTCAACCTGCACAACCCAAGGAATCAGATCCCCCTTCACTGCACATAATCCCTCATGCCCTTTCACTTCTCTTCAAATATCCATCATAGGTTGGCTACAATTTTCTCTCACTAGCGACTCCATGAATGTCAACTATAATAGGAAAAGATCAGAGTAGCAAGATCACTTGCTACTAGTGTTGGATCATGTTGTCATTGATGCCAATGGTTTGATTGATTGATGTCATTGATTGATGTCAAGTGATTGATTGATGTCAAAGGATTGATTGATTGATGAT
>SNQJ01S0157234.1:11874-26258 GCA_010110895.2 Picea sitchensis
CATCTAACTGGTTATAAATGAAAACAATGGGTAATGAATAAATGTTGAATGTTAATTGATGAGTTTTTGTGCAAGAGGGAAGTTTTGGGAAAAAGAACCCCACACTCATTCACCCCCCCTCTAAGTGTGGTAGGTGTGTCCAAAAACTAGGGTAACATCTTACAAAAAATATCACTCTACAAGCCTAACAACCTTATTCTTCATGAATTTACAACTCCAACAAGTTGCCACACATGCCCACTATGGTTTCATTCAATCTCTATCACTCTCCCCTCTCTTATTGCTCCAAAAACTGCATGTAAGAAATGCCCATAATACCCATTCGGATTTCCCTTTTACCCATGCATGTAGACTCTCATTTTCCCCAATGTTGATTGTACTCAGCCCCCGTGATTTCATTAACTATGTGAAGTGACTTTTCACACCCACCCTCTTACACCTATTTAATGAGTGGGGATTTGATACACTGAAAATGAAATTAGAAGGTTTATACACAATAATAATTTTAGAAAGTGGGTTGGGATTAATATACATGAATGTTTCCCCCTTGGACCCCCCACTTAGACCTTCCCTTCTCTTGTGGAAACTTATCCCCCATTACTCTGTCCATGTTCATCTGTTATCGATGTTACGCTTATTTTTTTTTATTTCAATATATAATATTTACATATTACATTGCTTGGTCCATGACCATATATTGTATTTACATTATGCATCACTAAAATGGGGATAAAAAATGGGGATTTTACATGATGCATACTTTGTTGTACTAGCAAGCCTAATAACATAAAGAAAGGTTTATACCATCCCTTACCTATACGAACTAGACCCTAGGATAGTATCTCCATGGATTTTGTGGGTGGTTTTCCAATAACTAGGAAGGGAGATGACTATTTGTTTGTGATAGTTGATAGGTTCAACAAGATGTACATTCTTATGCCTTGTAAAAATAACATCAAAGGAAACTAAACAACACACATGTTCTTTGAAAATGTTTCGTTTCACTTTGGCATACTAAGGAACATCATCTCAGAAAGGGATAACTGATTTCTAAGTGCCTTTTTGATCCAGATTTATGAGTAGAACAAAATGAATAATATATTGAATATAATAAAATAGAGGTACAGAGAACAACAATATATATCCAATGAACAATAATTTCTATTGAATAAAAAATATAGGATGAAACTATAAAATTACAGAACTGAAAACAACTTGCTTGAATGGTGGTAGCTATCTCTAAGAAGAGATGTGGCTGCTACACACATCTATCTGAGAAGAATGATTATAATGAAGCCCCAGAGGAATTTTTAACATTACTCATGAAGTCCAAAACCCTATACATCCAAAACCTAACCCTAGGAGATGAAACGCCAAAAGTTATGTGGGCCCCGATGGGTAAGTTGGTACCTCAACTTCCTGGGGTCGTAACATTTTCATACGACCTCTGTTTTAGGTGTGTGATATCCCATTGGAAAGGTATTTTCGAGAACTACATATTATGTCATCAAACTTTGACTCTGTCTACAATTTGACTATGGCAAGCCAAAAAAAAAGATTGTTTAAGACCCCAAAATGGCCCTGGAAATACAAAAAGATGTATTGACATGAAAAATTCCAAAATAAGCCAGTTGGAATAGGTGGGAGGCCACCAATATCCACCTGGATGTTGTGTAGGGCTTTAAGATAGCCTCAGAAGTAGAGAACCCACAATTAAAAATAATTTTCATCATTATAGAGAATCATGCCAAACTAAAAATTGTCAAGAGGAGCCAGTTTAAATAGGTTGGTGGCCACCAAGATCCAACTGGATCAGTCCCCCCCCCCCCCCTTAGGAATAAATGGTCTCCATTGTGTTGAGTTCCCCCATCATGTGAGGAAATTTTTGTTGAATTTAGCCCTGGGTGAGCCACTTGCCTTGGTACAGGAGCTGCCCTGTCTTGATAACTCGATAAAGTTGGATTTTCTGCTGACAAGTGACCTTGAACTATGTGTCTACTATCTGATAGTGGATTCATGTTCCATGCAGTTAGGGTTGATATTTTTTGGTTTCAACTTTTTTGTGATCTCCTAGGTGTCCAATAATGGTGTAAAATATGGTCGGAGGAGGTCCACATTGAACGCTAGGTGCAAGTCAAGGAAGGGGGGAGTGTTGAGAGTCAAAAGCATTGCCACCCACAACCTTGGTGATAGTGTAAGGCCCATAGTGAAGTGGACAAAGCTTCTGATGGGGATTTTTAAGACGCTCTTTCTGCAAACATAACTAGACCTTATCTCCCACTTGAAACTTGTGTGGTGTCGGATGTTGATCGTGGAACTGCTTATACTTAGCATAGGCTTTCTACAAAATCTCATGGAATTGTTGGTGGATGTGTTGAATTCTCTCAATGGATCTGGTGGCTTTGTCAGCCTCAGACTAAACATGGTAAGATTATCCTTGTGTGGTTGCAATAGGTAGTGTAACATCAATGGGACCCAAGGGCTAGAATCCTAGTCCCACCTAAAATGGGCTATGGCCAGTGGAGCTATGGAGAGCCTTGTTGTCGCTATGTTGAACATAAAGAAGACTCGCATCCAATGTACGTGGATTATTAGAGTTATACATGTGCATGATGTGCAAAATCATTTGATTGGCGACCTCTGTCTGGCCATCGGTTTGAGGGTGGAAGACCATGGATTTAGTGAGCTTGGTGTCCAATAGTGACCAGATACTTGACCAAAATGTGTTGAGGAACCTGATGTCCCAATCTAAGATGATGGTATGTGATATCCCAAAAAGGACCCGCACTTGTTTGAAGAAGAGATTGGTAGTATCTTTCGTTGTGATCCTCTTTTTGCAGGTTGTGAGAATGGCCATCTTCGAAAACCGATCAACCACCACAAATACACAATCATTTCCTTACTTGGTGGACATAAGGACATACATGTAATCCATCGAGATGGATTCCCAAGGCCTCTAGGGAGTAGGAAGAGGGGTGTATAAGTCTTTCTTCTTGATGTCTGGCTTGGTAATGGCACAGGCAGTGTAAAATATGATATACTTGTTGATCTCCTGTCAAATATTTGGCCAATAAAAATGTTTCTATAGAATGGCCACAGTTTTCTCCACACCAAAACGTCCTGCCATCTGACTGTAGTGAGCCTCCCAAATCAATTTTGCACACTTTCTTGCGGGAACACAGAGGTGGCCTAGATGGCATAACAATCCATCCTGAATGTGAAAATGGGTGACATTTTCACCTGTACCTAAGAGATGATAGGTGGTGGCGAAATCAGGATCTCGCTGATATAGTTGGGGCCACTCATATACCTCATGCCCATAAGAATGGAGCACGATGGTGAGTGCAGCAATGGGAGGTTGTCTAAGGCAGTCAGTGACATTATTTGTGCTCCATGTCTTATACTTGATGTTGATATGGAATTGCTACAGGTATGTGGACCACTTTTGATGGTAGTCGTTCTACAACTTCCCCTATGTTTGTATGAATTGCAGAGGCTTGTGATTAGTGTGGATTATTGTCTCCTTTACCATAATGTAATGTTTCCATTGACGACAAGATTTCACAATAGAATACATTTCCTTGTCATAGGTGGGGTATTTCCGGACAGTATTTGAGAGTGTCTCATTATGGTATGCTACTGGATGACTGTGTTGAGTGAGAAATGTGCCTACAACATAGTCGGATGCATCAGTCTCAATCTCAAATGGTTGTTGCATATTGGGTAAGGAGAGTACTGGAGATGAGCACAAGAGATGCTTCAGATCATCAAATACTTGTTAATGTTCCTTACCCCATGAGAACGTGTCCTTTCCACCACCCGTGGTCACTCGGTTGAGGGCCCATGCCATATGGGATAATCCAAACACAAACCATCAGTAGAAGTTGGAAATTACCAAGAAGCTATGAAGATTGGTTAGTGTGGTCGGGGCTAGCCAATTAAGGATGACTTATATCTTAGTTGGATCCACATGTACCCCATGCTCATAAAAAATGTATCCCAAGTACTGGACCCTGTTCATGCCAAAGGAGAATTTTTCCAAGTTGGAATATAGCTTGTGCTGCCGCAGAGTCCTAAAAAACTAATGAATATGCTGCATGTGCTCCTCCCAATTTTTACTGAATATGAGGATGTCATCCAGATATACCACCACAAAAGAGTTTTTGAAGGGTCTCAATACATCATCCATTAACCTCATGAAAGTTTTTGGTGCATTTGTTAAGCCAAAGGGCATGACCATCCATTCTAAGAGACCTTATTTAGATTTGAAAGTTGTCTTCCATAAATCATTCGGTTCGATGGGAACCTGGTGGTAGCCAGACATTAGGTCAATCTTGCTGAAGAAATTTTCCCCCTTGATTTGGTCAAGAATGCCACCAATTCGGGGAATTGGGTATCAGTTCCTAACTGTGATTTTTTTTAATGATATGTAATCAATACAGAGCTGCCAGGTCCCATATTTCTTCTTCACCAGTACAAATCAGGCTTTCGAAAGGGGAGGAGTCGGGTCTGATGTGCCCCTTTTGAAGTATCTCTTGGATCTGATGCTTGATTTCATCATTTTCCATCAACGAGAGATAATAGAATGATCCATTGGGTAGAGGTGCATCAGGGGTTAGATCAATTGGATGCTTGAATTGGTAATGCATTGGTACCTCGGTGGGTGAGGAGAAGATGTCTCCGTACTCTTCCACAATCTCGTCCACTTGCTTCTACTACAAAGATAGGCTTTGTGTAGAGGTCACGGAAGTGGTGACGATCTTCTTCTTACTTTGAGCATGGTTCACAAAGAAGACAAACTTCTCGATTTGTGAAATTTCCTTACTACATTTCTTAGCAAAGATTAAAGAAATATCAGTAGGTGATGCTACCTATGGTATCCTATACAATTGTCTACCCAAAGTACTAATAACAGTGCAAGGTATAAACTCATACACAACATGTCACTTACACAAATATGGTTGGCCTAAAATAACATCACAAACTTCAAGGGGAGAAATATAACACAATACCTCATCTTTGAAGGGATTGATGTCATAGGGCAGATGACATTGTTGGATGGCACGAAGATCTCCTCCTTGGTTAAGCCAATTGATGGTGTAGGGATGCAGGTGGAATGTCATTGGCAGGTCTATTCGCTTGATGACATCTACTGAGATCAAGTTCATCTGATTGCCGCTATCGACAACAAAATGAAGCGAAGCCCCCTTTACCCACATCTGTGAGTGAAAAAGGTGTTCCCATTCCTTTGGTTCTTTTGGTTCACCTGGATGGAATTTGGTGGTAGAGATAATGGCACTGGGTTTGGAATTGATAATCTGCTTCCCTCCTTTTGGATTTAATTCGGAGTCAAAATATTCCTTTGACTCAGAATCTTTCATCTCGGCCACAAGTGACTGCTTGGCGTGACATTCTTCGGTGTTGTGCCAAGGGATTTTATGATATTCACACCACTTTCCCATGTCCATCTTTGACTTCTCATTACCCTTCTTGGGTGGTGTCTTGAACTGGTTGTCCTAAGAGTGGCCATATTTTCTCTGTCCCTTTTTTGTGGGTTGGGGCCGCATTTTCCTTGCTTCAACTATGAGGAGTTTGCATATCCCAACTCTCACCTCTTCTGCATAAATTTTTGCTCGATCTTTACAACATATCTATAAGACGCACCTAATGATGTGATGTCTAGAAACTCCATTTTTGTTTGAATGTATCTATGCAAATAGCTACGATATTTGACCACCATATGTCATTCAAAGACTTTGATACCTAATTTGGTGCGTAGGGTATGGAAAATATTGGTAAAATATGGTACTTTCTGGTCCCTTCCTGATGTAGCATGGTCCATCTTGTGTATTGATTCTTGTATCTTCCAACATGGTAGTATTGTCATCAGACCACGTTTCTCATCACGCTCAGTAGTGGGTCACCCTCGAGCTAGGAATAAGCTCTACCCAAGGCAAGGGAATCCTAGACTAGGCTGAGGTTACAGGAAAACTGCATAGAGAAACTAGAAGGATTATCTCCAGGAGCCTTCTTACGCCCACTACTCATGGACTCTCATTCCCCACATGCCTGTTCTACTTGGGATTATACACCTTCACAAGAATAGTCCATAGGTGCTTCACCTCCCTCTCTAGGTCTCAGAAACATGTCGGATTAGGATTTCTCAGAGCTCTATAGCTGGTACTGGACTCTCTCTATGAGAAAACCACTTCCCAACAGACTCTCTCACACCTGGAGAGATATTCTCATTGGCCTGAAAACCTGCCTCTTCTACCACGGGCCTGGTAACCCGGTTATTCAACCATGTTTCAACTCAATTCTCATAAGTTCAGGATAACTGCAATAACAACAGATTTCGGTTAACTCATGGGTCACAACAACAACATGAAAATTGGGTGTGGATGTCAAAAAAATGGAAATAGTCCACTAAGACATAACATGGTTCAGGTAACACCAGTTTTAGGATGTGTGATAAGCAATACATGCAGAGATCAAACACAGACTCAACGGTTCAGACAAAGGGTGTATCGACTTCTCAAGAAAACATCACAGGATTTGGGTTTCAGAGATGCGTGAGGGTATGAATGCAGAGACCAGACATAATTCCTAGTTTCAGAGAGTTGACGGCAGAATGGAGGACGAATCCCCAACTCAGCTGACACTTCAACTATTAACCACATGTGCCTAGGTCGACACTTGTCTTCCTAGAGATACATGCGTTCCCTTTTGCACACATTGGAGCTACATCTGTTGCCTCTCCCAGGACTTAGGATAAAAACATGTTTGTCACACAACTTTGGAATAATAATAAAATATTATTCTCAAAGACATAAGCCCCTAATATTAACCCATCTTTCCAACCTTTCATCCCCTTTTCCCTTACCCACCCCATGGAAGCTTATTCCCCCATCACTCTTTCTTCATGGCCAATCTGCATGCAACGATGTTTAATATTTATTAATGTTTTGCATATTACATATACAAAAACAGGTTGTTGGCCTTTAACACTTAGGCTCTCCGACCTAATAAACACATAAGCTCACCAACTTATCAATACTTGGCTCACTAGCCTACAAAACATGATTTACAATTCATAAACATGATTACAACTGAAATTTCTATTCGTGTATGAAGGGTGGACTTAAAAAAGGTTTGAATTTAAAATTTATTTTGTTTGTGAATTTTCAATTTATTAACACATGCATTGGTCACCAAACCATTTTAAAGTTTATCCCGATCAAGAAAACACCTATTATCCCAGAAATTTTCCAACCAGTATAAGGAGAGTAGTCTTAGTAGACCACGACGGTTAGGTTGAAGATTGCCCCATGCAGTTCAGAGAAGCAGGGATTAGCCACTTCTCATCACTTGCGCTTTCATTCTCTTAAATCCGCTTGGATGAAAGAAGGATACCTGTGAAAATGAAGAGTCTCAGGACCCCCCCAAAGGGTGTTTTTGTTGAGCTTACCCAAGTAGTGTAGTATCCTAACCAAGTTGAGTTGTTCAACTCCTTAACCATGTGGTACTAAGGAAATATGACTCAATTTATACTAACTAGACAAATTCCAAGGGGCTCCTGATGAAGACTCATTGGCTTTGACACTTAGTATTCTATAAAATTGAAATTTCTTGAAAGAAAGGGCCAAGCCATCCACATGACGAGGTGACGTCTAGCTTTCGCAAGCGTGCCTCCTCGTCAATAAATTGAAATCTATCTAAAGATTTATACAAAAATAAGTAAATAAGTATGTGACATATACGCCATAGCTAAATACTATGTGTACGCATATAGCTAAATAATATAAGTTTTGTTTTAAATGTGTATGGGTTGGACCCCTGCTTTGTTTTCGTGGTTTTTTTTTTATGGTTTTTTTAATGTTTTAGCTTGTTGATTTTGCGTGGCCGTTTTAGGGGCATCCACCTATAGATTAGTATATGAGAAAATATATAATGAATAAAGACAATATCAACTAATTACAAGTAAAAAATTATACCATTCAACCCAAGGGAATGGGTTAAGGATCTTTGTGAGCGACAAAGCCGACATATGCATGAAAGCCCCAATTGATTCCTTATATGGGGATTAGAAGTTTACTTAATGAAATTCGAAACAATGATGATTATTTACAAAGGGAAAATCAGTTTTTATAAATAGAAATTTGTAAGCAAACTGGTCAACCTATCTACACAAGCAAAGCATATTGACATGGGTACGTGTGCAAAAAATTTTAGAATGAGTGCAAGCGAATTCAAGGTGAAAATGAGTGTGAATGGGTGGATTTACCAATCAGATCTGATGTTTTTTCTTCACTGTCTTACTTGCCCCTTTGCCTCAAACAGGTCTTTAGATGGTCCCCAACCACTTAAGAGAAGCAAAATAGGTGACTGCATTGTATCCTTACAAGAAAATGGTGAAATTTTAGTGATTTTATATGAAAAAAATGAAACATAAATGAAACATAAACTTACACATAAAAGTTAGATAACAAAAAACTAAGATGGTTGTCTTGGGGGGAGAAATTGACTAATATGGCCAATTTTCCTATTTGGAACAACAAGATTAATAGAAGAAAATCATAATAGAAATTTACATGAAAAATAAAGAAGCAAGAAAGTATACACAACCAAACAAGGGGCTTATTTAAGGGTTGTCCTAAGGGGCCCTAGGAATCCTGACCACTAACTAAGGCTGAAAAGAACTGAATACTTCAAGAAATATGCACTACAACACGTCAAACAAGTTAAACAAGGCTATTAGTAAATGAAATCAAGTAAGTTAAGACCAAGGAAGCATCAACAAACACCTAGCTAACCAATTCCTCATGGAGATAGTTGTTGGCCCTCGACCAAGTTTTTGGGAAACTTCGGTAAGATTTGACCCAATTTTGGACTTCCAAATGCTAGTCGAGGAAAGAGCGCCCAGGTGGAGCTGAGATCGCAGATCTCACCACCTTTGAGGGTTATGTGGACCCAATAAAGTGTAACGTCCCCGACCATCAATCCCATGGCTAGGCAACGCTACTACGCAGAAACATTCTCATACTTGTATATATAACATGCATTAAATCAAATTAACACATTTAACTAAACAATACAAAGTAATCACTTGATTACTACTAACATACATAAATAATGGAATTAACAATAATTCATAATTGCAACGAAATACATGATAATATTGCAAGCATCACAAACATGAATTTTAATTGAAATTAAACACATGCATATACTTATCCTTGAAAATGTAGTAACTCCACCAACTACGTGCAGAACTTCCATGAACCTCCCAGCCTTAGACCATGTTTCTCATCACGCTCAGCAATGGGTCACCCTCGAGCTGGGAATAAGCTCTATCCAAGGCAAGGGAATCCTAGACTAGGCTGAGGTTACAGGAAAACTGCATAGAGCAACTAGAAGGATTATCTCCTGGAGCCTTCTTACGCCCACTACTCACGGAATCTCATTCCCCACATGAATGTTCCACCTGGGATTATACACCTTCACAAGAATAGTCCATAGGTGCTTCACCTCCCTCTCCAGGTCTCAGAAACATGTCGGATTAGGATTTCTCAGAGCTCTATAGCTAGTACTCGACTCTCTCTGTGAGAAAACCACTTCCCAACAGACTCTCTCACACCTGGAGAGATATTCTCACAGGCCTGAAAACCTGCCTCTTCTACCATGGGCCTAGTAACCTAGTTATTCAACCATGTTTCAACTCAATTCCCACAAGTTCAGGATAACCGCAACAACAAAATATTTCGGTTAACTCACGGGTGACAGCAACAACAAGAAAACTGGGTGTGGACATCAAAAAAATGGAAACAGACCACTAAGACATAGCATGGTTCAGGTAACACTGGTTCTAGGATGTGTGACAACCAATCCACGCAGAGATCGAACACAGACTCAATGGTTCAGACAGAGGGTGTATCGGCTTCTCAAGAAAACATCACAGGATTTGGGTTTCAGAGATGTGTGAGGGTATGCATGCATAGACCAGACATAATTCCTAGGTTCAGAGAGTTGACGGCAGAATGGAGGATGAATCCCAAACTCAGCTGACGCTTCAGATATTAACCACATGTGCCTAGGTCGACACTTGTCTTCCTAGAGATACATGCGTTCCCTTTTGCACACATTGGAGCTACATGTGTTGCCGCTCCCAGGACTTAGGATAAAAACATGTTTGTCACACAACTTTGGAATAATAATAAAATATTATTCTCAAGGACTTAAGCCCCTAATATTAACCCATCTTTCCAACCTTTCAGCCCCTTTTCCCTTACCCACCCCATGGAAGCTTATTCCCCCATCACTCTTTCTTCATGGTCAGTCTGCATGCAACGATGTTTAATATTTATTAATGTTCTGCATATTACATATACAACAACAGGTTGTTGGACTTTAACACTTAGGCTCTCCGACCTAATAAACACATAAGCCCACCAACTTATCAATATTTGGCTCACTAGCCTACAAAACATGATTTACAATTCATAAACATGATTACAACTGAAATTTCTATTCCTCGATGAAGGGTGGACTTAAAAAGGTTTTGACTTTAAACTTTATTTTATTTGTGAATTTTCAATTTATTAACACATGCATTGGCCACCAAACCATTTTAAAGGTTATCCCGATCAAGAAAACACCTATTATCCCAGAAATTTTCCAACCAGTATAAGGAGAGTAGTCTTAGTAGACCACGGCGGTTAGGTTGAAGATTGCCCCATGCAGTTCAGAGAAGCAGGGATTAGCCACTTCTCATCACTTGCACTTTCATTCTCTTAAATCCGCTTGGATGGAAGAAGGATACCTGCGAAAATGAAGAGGCTCAGGACCGCCCCAAAGGGAGTTTTTTTTTAGCTTACCCAAGTAGTGTAGTATCCTAACCAAGTTGAGTTGTTCAACTCCTTAACCATGTGGTACTAAGGAAATACCACTCAATTTATACTAACTAGACAAATTCCAAGGGGCTCCTGATAAAGACTCATTGGCTTTGACACTTAGTATTCTATAAAATTGAAATTTCTTGAAAGAAAGGGCCAAGCCATCCACATGACGAGGTGACGTCTAGCTTTCGCAAGCGTGCCTCCTCGTCAATAAATTGAAATCTATCTAAAGATTTATAAAAAAAATAAGTAAATAAGTATGTGACATATACGCCACAGCTAAATACTATGTGTACGCATATAGCTAAATAATATAAGTTTTGTTTTAAATGTGTAAGGGTTGGACCCCTGCTTTGTTTTCGTGGTTTTTTTTTATGGTTTTTTGAATGTTTTAGCTTGTTGATTTTGCATGGCCATTTTAGGGGCATCCACCTATAGATTAATATATGAGAAAATATATAATGAATAAAGACAATATCAACCAATTACAAATAAAAAATTATACCATTCAACCCAAGGGAATGGGTTGAGGCTCTTTGTGAGCGACAAAGCCGACATATGCATGAAAGCCCCAATTGATTCCTTATATGGGGATTAGAAGTTTAATTAATGAAATTTGAAACAATGATGATTATTTACAAAGGGAAAATCAGTTTTTATAAATAGAAATTTGTAAGCAAACTAGTCAACCTATCTAAACAAGCAAAGCATATTGACATGGGTACGTGTGCAAAAAATTTTAGAATGAGTGCAAGCGAATTCAAGGTGAAAATGAGTGTGAATGGGTGGATTTACCGATCAGATCTGATGTTTTTTCTTCACTGTCCTACTTGCCCCTTTGCCTCAAACAGGTCTTTAGGTGGTCTCCAACCGCTTAGGAGAAGCAAATTAGGTGACTGGATTGTATCCTTACAAGAAAACGGTGAAATTTTAGTGATTTTATATGAAAAAATGAAACATAAAATGAAACATAAACTTACACATAAAAGTTAGATAACAACAAACTAAGATGGTTGTCTTAGGGGGAGAAATTGACTAATATGGCCAATTTTCCTATTTGGGACAACAAGACTAATAGAAGAAAATCATAATAGAAATTTACATGAAAAAAACAAAACTAGTAAAGAAATAGAAGAAAATCATAATAGAAATTTACATGAAAAATAAAGAAGCAAGAAACTATAAACAACCAAATAAGGGGCTTATTTAAGGGTTGTCCTAAGGGGCCCTAGGACTCATGACCACTAACTAAGGCTGAAAAGAACTGAATACTTCAGGAAATATGCACTACAACACGTGAAACAAGTTAAACAAGGCTATTAGTAAATGAAAGCAAGTAAGTTAAGCCCAAGGAAGCATCAACAAACACCTAGCTAACCAATTCCTCATGGAGATAGTTGTTGGCCCTCGACCAAGTTTTTGGGAAACTTCGGTAAGATTTGACCCAATTTTGGACTTCGACATGCTAGTCGAGGAAGGAGCGCCCAGGTGGAGCTGAGATCACATATCTCACTGCCTTTGAGGGTTATGTGGACCCAATAAAGTGTAACATCCCCGACCATCAATCACGTGCCCAGGCAACGCGACTACGCGGAAACATTCTCATACTTGTATATATAACATGCATTAAATCAAATTAACAGATTTAACTAAACAATACAGAGTAATCACTTGATTACTACTAACATACATAACTAATGGAATTAACAATAATTCATAATTGTAATGAAATACATGATAATATTGCAAGCATCACAAACATGAATTTTAATTGAAATTAAACACATGCATATACTTATCTTTGAAAATGTAGTAACTCCACCAACTACGTGCAGACCTTCCATGAACCTCCTAGCCTTAGACCACATTTCTCATCACGCTCAGTAGTGGGTCACCCTCGAGCTGGGAATAAGCTCTACCCAAGGCAAAGGAATCCTAGACTAGGCTGAGGTTACAGGAAAACTGCATAGAGCAACTAGAAGGATTATCTCCAGGAGCCTTCTTACGCCCACTACTCATGGAATCTCATTCCCCACATGCATGTTCCACCCGGGATTATACACCTTCATAAGAATAGTCAATAGGTGCTTCACCTCCCTCTCTAGGTCTCAGAAACATGTCAGATTAGGATTTGTCAGAGCTCTATAGCTGGTACTGGACTCTCTCTGTGAGAAAACCACTTCCCAACTGACTCTCTCACACCTGGAGAGATATTCTCACAGGCCTGGAAACCTGCCTCTTCTACCACGGGCCTGGTAACCCAGTTATTCAACCATGTTTCAACTCAATTCCCACAAGTTCAGGATAACCGCAACAACAACAGATTTCGGTTAACTCACGGGTGACAGCAACAATAGGAAAACTGGGTGTGGACGTCAAAAAAATGGAAACATGCCACTAAGACATAGCATGGTTCAGGTAACACTGGTTTTAGGATGTGTGACAAGCAATCCAAGTAGAGATCGAACATAGACTCAACGGTTCAGACAGAGGGTGTATCAGCTTCTCAAGAAAACATCACAGGATTTGGGTTTCAGAGATGCGTGTGGGTATGCATGCAGAGACCAGACATAATTCCTAGTTTTAGAGAGTTGACGGAAGAATGGAGGACGAATCCCCAACTCAGCTGACGCTTCAGTTATTAACCACATGTGCCTAGGTCGACACTTGTCTTCCTAGAGATACATGCGTTCCCTTTTGCACACATTGGAGCTACATGTGTTGCCTCTCCCAAGACTTAGGATACAAACATGTTTGTCACACAACTTTGGAATAATAATAAAATATTATTCTCAAGGACTTAAGCCCCTAATATTAACCCATATTTCCAACCTTTCAGCCCCTTTTCCCTTACCCACCCCATGGAAGCTTATTCCCCCATCACTCTTTTTTCATGGTCAATCTGCATGCAACGATGTTTAATATTTATTAATGTTCTTCATATTATATATACAACAACAGGTTGTTCGCTTTTAACACTTAGGCTCTCTGATCTAATAAACACATAAGCCCACCAACTTATCAATACTTGGCTCACTAGCCTACAAAACATGATTTACAATTCATAAACATGATTACAATTGAAATTTCTATTCGTGGATGAAGGGTGGACTTAAAAAGGTTTGACTTTAATCTTTATTTTATTTGTGAATTTTCAATTTATTAACACATGCATTGGCCACCAAACCATTTTAAAGGTTATCCCGATCAAGAAAACACCTATTATCCCAGAAATTTTCCAACCAGTATAAGGAGAGTAGTCTTAGTAGACCACGACGGTTAGGTTGAAGATTTCCCCATGCAGTTCAGAGAATCAGGGATTAGCCAGTTCTCATCACTTGCGCTTTCATTCTCTTAAATCCGCTTGGATTGAAGAAGGATACCTGCGAAAATGAATAGGCTCAGGACCCCCCCCAAAGGGAGTTTTTGTTGAGCTTACCCAAGTAGTGTAGTATCCTAACCAAGTTGAGTTGTTCAACTCCTTAACCA
>SNQJ01S0157236.1:12712-34891 GCA_010110895.2 Picea sitchensis
CGTTTTCAAAACTATATGTTATGTATAGTTTATATATATCCATTCCAAAATATTCTCAAGGAGGTTTTAATATTATGGTTTCATATATGCCACAAACCATGCAATATATCTAGAGGTTGTAACAAAAAAAATTGTATAGTATGGTCGGTGGGGCTCGAACCCCCAACCTACTGCATATAATATAAAGTTTTAACCAACTCCCCTATAGTTCGGGTTTGGTTACAAAACCCAACAAATTGTAATTAAATACTATCCTAAAGTTCTAGAATTTGGTTAAGGAGGGGTTCCAATTTAATGGTGCGCACCCCAAGGCAAAGGACACACTTCTATGCAGAATTTGGTCTTGTAAAACATGCCAAGAGCATGAAGGGTACGAGACTACACTTTAAATCATGCTAGGGGTCACCTTGACGGAATTTCAAGTATTTTGTATAATTTTGCACGAATTCTTTTCCAGTAATCCATCGACGCACCATGTTTCTGCATTTGAGCAACATGTAAAAAGGTCATTGTAAAAAACAAGAATTTGAGCATTAATGAAAGAAGTCTCTATTGGAAGTGGACCCAAAAAGGTAGCCCAAATTGGGTGAACTTCGTTTTCTCCAACTTATGTATGTGATTGTATTATTTTTGTTCATTCCAAGTTCAATTATTTTCAAGCCATTTATTATTAAAGTGGAATTGGCTAGATAAGTATTTCACATGTAATTTGCAAAACTGTCAAGCAATCATTTTATTTCGAAGATTAAGTTGATGTTTATGTGTATTTAAAATTATCAGCATCTAAGGATTTTTTGGATCATTTTTGGTCTGGAATTGTTGTGGACTTCTCACCAATCCCACTATCATAATTTGCAATCAAAAGAAGACCTTTCAAATTTTACTCTTTAGAAGCAGTGACATCATGAAGCATCAACATAAAAACCTTTGGAATATTCATCACTGGAGGAAGTTTCACTGCTATTACAACCAAAAAAAATCTCATTCAAATCATCACCCATGACGATGACCATGACGATGATGATGACCATGACCATGACCATGCCGATGTCAATGATGGTGATGATGATGATGATGATGACGAAAAACATGACAATGACAACGATGATGATGATGATGATGATGATGATGATGACTACAAAAATGATGATGACAACAATGATGATGACCATGACGATGCCAATGATGATGGCAATTACAATGACGATGATGATGATGATAATGATGATTGCAGAAATGAGGATGACGATCATGATGATGAAGATGGCGAAGAAGATGATGATGATGATGATGATGACGATGACGATGACGACGATGGTGATGAAAACAGTGACGATGATGATAGCAATGATGATGATGATGATGATGATGATGACAACAATGAAGATGATGATGATGACCATGATGACGATGATGATGAACATGACCATGAAAATGATGATGATGATGACCATGACCATGACCATGACAATGATGATGACCATGACTGCGATGACGACAATGAAAATGATGATTATGACAACTGTGAAAATATATAATGATCACATAACTCCTACATTTCATCATTTATGCAATATCATCGATAATCTAAGTCTTCATCAAAATCTACATCTTAATCATATGATTTAGAATCGAGGTTGAAAGGATTGGCCATATCAACATCATCATCATCAAAGTAATTTTCGATAATATCATCGTTAATATGATCGTCGAGAACATTTTCATCTTCATATGGCTCAAATTCTTTGACTTCTTCATATGACGGTACATCTACCTCATGGTCCTCTACATCTTCTTCATCTTCAATATCATCTTCTTTTGGTACATTATACTTTACATTCCTTCTTCTTGGATCTTACCTAACAATGTCGGATCAACCTGATTTACTGGAATCTATTGTTGTAGAAGACAAAAACCTCCCAAATATTGTATTATAAATAAATTTGGGACACTTCTTTCTTCATTTTTTGAAAAATAAAATTTTATTTTACTTAAACAACGTTTTCAGTTTTGTCAATTTTGGTCATACTCTCAACTTCTATGAGTTTCATTCAATCATTAATTAGATTTTTTGTTTTGGTGTTTCTCATTTCATAAAGGTTTTGATTAAAATTTTGGATTTCAAATGTTTTCATTCCACATATTTCTTATGATTTCTTCTCATTTACATACATTTCAAAGAGCTACAATATTTGACAAGCTACATTTTTTAATCTGTTGTCGATTTTAAAACCAATTCTCTAACAATGATTGATCATAATCTACGAAATCTTACTTAGCCTGTCATAACTTTGATATCCATGATCTATAAATAGTTGTTTAATATCTTGTTGTGGTATGTTAGGCTTGATCCGATCATCATAAATTAAAATCAAGTTAATGGAACATTAAATCAAGATCCTTTCAAATTGCATACGAACAATGCTCCTTTCCCGAAGTGCAATGATTTGATTCCACGTATAGCTTTGAACTGCATCACCATATTCATGAATTATTACCTATGGTGTTTCTTTCTTGAAATAAGTTTTTGTTTCAAGTATTGAACCTATGTTTTCATTTGCTTGCAAGCGAGAGTCTGTTAGGTTTTGTTTGTGAGGGTTTTTCGAACTGTAGCCTGTCAAGATGGGAACGATTTCCAAAGTAGAACTGGTGTCGAGATTATGGAAGCTCATGAAGATTATTTTCCAACTTTTGAAAGGGTTGGTTGGTTAAAATTTATGCACATGTTTAATAGTTACAACGCACAGATCACTAAATCTTGTCACCAAATATTTTACATGAAATTTCAATGGTGAAGATGCTAAAATTAAGTATAAAGAATTATATCTAGATGAAGAATTAATAGCCAAAGTGAATAATTTGCCATTAAAAGGGGAATGTTGTTCTAAAACCAAAAGGGTGAAGGAGATTCCTTGGTCTGAAATCTTGGTTTCTCCCGAATGAAAATATAATTTACAAAGGTATGCCCATATCCTCAATTAAAGAAAAATGACATTTTGTGTTAGTAGTTATTAAGGGATTTATTACCTGCGAGGGAAGATATAACCTTTTATTTATTTATCACTTTCGGATTTTAATGGTCTTCATGGATTATGAATTGAACATGTCGACGTTCTTACTTAAAATCCTGTCTAAAATGGAACATTTCTATCAAAGAAAGAATCTCAGTTCAAAAATAAATGTCTTTCATTACAATTTAGTGAAAATTCTGATTGAATTTCAGTTAAAACAAAATGGTGATTCTTGGGAAACGTTTTTGAAAAGAAATCACTTTCAGGTAAATTATGAAGCAGGTTTACAATCTCACTTTTCTGAATATGGAACCCCAGATCCTGTAGAAGATATCGTTCTTCCTTACCCTCACATTTCTCCTCCTTAGAAAAACACCGCGAGGGTTACTCACAGTCAAACTGTCAAGTTTATCTTTAGTCCAGAACCATTTGTTTTCAGTGAAGCACCTTAGGTTTCTTCCAAAGCTTCCAAGAAAACCGTAGTATCCTCACTTGCATCTAAATGTGACCCACTTGTGACCACAAAGAATGATGATTCCATTAGTCTAGTTGATTTTATGACCAAAATACAAGGAAGGAAAATATCAAGAATGTTCATAAATAAGTCTAGGAAAACTTCGAAAGTTAAGTCTTCTATCCAAGTTGAAGATGAAGAATTGATTACAAATCATGAAGTTTCTTCCCCGCGACAGGTTTTTTTGCAGGAACCAATTGAAAACCTTTCTAAAGAAAAACAAAAGGGCATAATTTAAACTGGTCCCAATCTGGAGGTTTCCTTTTGGAAGGACAAATATTATACAGTGGTTCCAGTGTTACAGGATAATATATTGATTTCAAATTAGAAAATAAACTTCTTAGATCAGAAAATAAATCTTTGATCGATAGCCAAAGAAGACAGGTTCCATATTCTAAACAAGATAAAAACAAAGAAGCAGTTAACATTAAGTCACCAAGAGTTAATATTTTCGTTAATTCAGAATTCAAGACCATTCCCAGTAACACTCAGTGATAAAAATGTTTTAGTTATTGGTATGAGTTTATCATTTTTTTTAGTTTAGTTTTCATTTTCATTAATTTTAGTGAATAAAAGAGTAGCTACAAAATTTCAAATTCTATAGCAAATCAATTTTTGTTTTTATGTTTGATTAATTCATGTTTTTTCTTTTCTTTTGTTTTACAAGTGTAAAAAGAATGTCCAGGAAAATACGAGAACTGAGAAAATGAGTTTCCAGACATAATTCTAAAATTGAAGAGTTAGTAGTTTTTATTTTCATGTACTTAGTTAATTTAGTTTGGGGAATTAAACAATTTTGTTATTTTCCCATTCTAAATGGATAATTGTTTATGGTTATGGAAGTTGATTTCCATTTTTGAATTCCTTCAATATAAAATAGTGAAGGAAAAACAATTTGAGGAGAAGTTTCAGTTTTTTTTTAAATAGAACAAAGGTTATGCAGTGTTGTACAAGTTTATGTTTTGATACATTATTCTAAATATCTTGGTGACTATGAATATTAATACAAGAAATAGGTATTTGGTACTATTACTAATATCCGAGTGTTCATTTTTGAAATCAAACTTTTATCTGGATTATGTGTTGATGATATTACAGATTGATTTAGTTAATTACTGCTAATAAATTAAATCAGTTTCATTTTTATTTGACACATTATTTCAGTGATTAATATGTATATGAGTTACTATTGGGATTATAAGTCTTTGTTAATTATTTAAACAAGATTAGTAACTCGTTTTCAGTTGATATAATTAAACAATTATTTTGAAAATCTATATTCTTAGAACATTGTTTATTTTACTTTGATTCATATACTATTTGAATTTGGGCTCGAACATTAGATTTTATTTTTAAGTTTTATTTTCTTTAGTTCATTTCTTTTACTTTTATTATAAATAGTTTTCACTCTTTAGGAGAAAACAAAATCCTCTTTCATAGAGGTAAATTTTATGATAACAAGTATTAATCTCTCTCTTGTAGATCGTTCAAAATCTGTATATATTTAGATTTCAATTTGTTAATCAATACAAGATAAAATCTCTTCAATTAATTAGAAGGTATATATATTTTGAACTTGGTTTTTTCTATTTTAGGATAGTTATAGGTAACTGGACCTAAACCAATCAGAATCACCATTTACAACAGATAAGGCTTTAATTGGGACCCTGACCAAACGAATTCTTGAATGTTGAACATGGTCATATTTGACTATCAACACATATGAATAAAATATCTGCTCACATTGGCTTGGAAGAGCATAAGTTTTGTACTCCGCTCAGACGTCCGTGTATTAACCATGATAAATCCATTGGCATGCTCAATAATGGTTCTTTTAGGATCACGTTCATTCATCTGTAACCTGTACCATTTTACCTCGAACATAACTAAATTGAAGGAATTAAAGCCACACTCGGTTATATCATTCAAAGACCCATAATATCTATTTTCAGATATTGTTGGATGCTTGCCACTTCTAGAGGAAACATTATTGACCTGGAATACTGGAGTTATCCTAGAATCAAAGGTTTTCTTCTTATCGTCCAACTTTTTGATGTGAAATTTACGACCATTGCACCACATAACCTTGTGGTGTTTCAACTGCAATATGCCCCACACGTAAAAAAATGCATATTTGTCAATGAATAAACACGATACTTAGACTTAGTAAAAATTTATAAAAGAAACACACCATGAACTAGATTAATAGAATGGAAAATAATTGAAACACAATGTGGGTAAATAATATGGTTGCATGTTTATCTTTTAAACCATATGATAAATCAATTTCTATCTGAGTAAGATTGGTATCTTGATTACTATTAACTTCTTTAAAAAACTTAGCCACCTCTTCCCATGATAACCTACCATTACATAGTATATTACATTGATCTATCCATACTTTCATCCAATCAAGATTGTTTGCGATGTATAAATGTAGTCTATCCCATTCTCGGCCAACTGTATGAAAAAAGAATAAAAATTAGTAATTAGAGTAAAGATTAAATAATAATTGATCATGTAAGCTAAATAAAACTTAAATAAGTACAATATAAAAATAAATCAATATTAATGTAAAGTATTATAGATCTCTACCATCTAATTACCTTTCAATTTCCTCATTCTACCTTTCCTGACCAAGACCTCTCCTTCAAATTTCTTAATGAAATTGAGATCCAAAATATGAGGCACCTTCATGATTTTTGTTGCTAATTTAGGAATATACTTACTAATATACACCAAGGATTGATATACCATATATCCCTTCACCATAGATCCCTCAGAACGTGCTCTCTTCCTAAAGAAAGCCTTCAATGAATTCAAGTGCCTCTCCACCATCCACATTGACCTTGTGTGTACAGGTCCACACATTTCAATCTCCTCAACTTGGTGTATGAGGTATTGTTTTTGTGCATTGAAAAATGTTGGAGTTAGATACTTTTTCATTTCTCACATTAGCTGAGGAATTTCTCTCCTCCAATATTTTATATCTTCATTATGGATTTCTTTATATGACAACCACCTACACATGATATAAAAAAATCAGATCATAGGTTTCAACAACAACGTCATATATACATTGGAAGTAAAAAGGGTGTCGACAAGTTGAGAAAAAATGATTTTTCATATAAATCATTAATATTTACCTCATGTATTTTCCAAGATCATATATAAATTGTTTTACATTGTTGTCAAAGGCATAGGTCTTACCAAAATATGTTGAGGTTCTCATGTGCTCTACAATGAGCACATGTTCCCAAGTAGGAGCCAGATGTTACCCCCCCATTTCTATGGGTAACTAAGGATATGATGTCTCAAGGCCTGCAGGTTGCATACATGGAGTGCCTAGAGATGAATCATAGGACATAGCCACTCTTCTTCCCACACATCACCATTGGTTAGAATCAACAACATCCACCACACTAGCTTGGTTCACAGAGGACATCGGGTCTTACTTCATGAGGTTATGAATCTGGTTTCGTGGTAAGTGTTATTTTAATAAATGAAGCATTCAAGCATGTTGCAAAAGGTACTTTCTTGATTTTGAAAACATTTTCTTGGAAATTATTCATTTTTCCTCATTTCACCTTGGTGGTTGACATGTTGTCCTAGTAAGAGGGTCACCCTCGGGAAAAGGGTTTCTACTAGGGGGTCTCTTTGAAGGGTCATCGTACCATCCCCACACATGCTTATCACTTTCCATACTTCTTCCCTTTTGTGTCCTCATCTTTTAGGTTTTTGGGCATATTGACCTAAGAAGGCCTTGTACCTCATTTTTGTAATATTCCAGATAAAAAAAGTGTACAAACCTGAAATAAAATACTAGAAATGGCAGATGAACAACAATATAACCAGAACAACACCACAATAATACTGAAATGATAAAAGAATAACACCAGAAAGAGCACTTCGATTACTGATAGTAATGTTCACTTGCCTCTTCGAGGGGGAAACCTCCAGTCGAGTAGATCTCTATTACAATAATATCCAAGACAACAGTTCTCATACCCTCAAATCCTATTTATACTAAATATGTCCATCAAAAGAACCATCTATAGGAAGATCCTTCTAGAAGAGGAAGCTTCTATTAGGTCTTCTTACATTCGACTTATTCTTCCTTATTGCTAGGCCTTATTAATATTGACCTTTATTACATCAGAATATATTATTCTACCTACGTGAGGGGTTAGGTCCCTAACATGTCCTCCCCCTTAAAAGTAGCCTTATCCTCAAGGCTTGAGATGTGGAAATTGTTGCAGAATGGTAGATGGTTCCCAAGTGACATTTGTTGGAGTTGTATCTTTCCATTGGACTAACACTTCCTTGATGGTTCGTTGACGTAGGCGATCTCACACTGGTCCAAAACTGCTTCTGGCTGTAGCCAAATAGATCCTTCTTCGTCCAACTCGGGAAGGTTGGTTTGAGTTTGGCACTTAGTTCCAATCACCTTCTTTAAGCAGGAAACATGAAAAATAGGATGTATCTTAGAATGACTGAGCAAAGCTAACTGATAGGCCACTTGTCCCACATGCTTGAGATCGGTATAAGGACCATAAAATTTGGGCACTGGTTTCTGACAATAGTCAGCCTTGAGGGAATTTTTCTTGTAAGGTTGCAGTCGATGAAACAGCTGATCCCCTTCTGCAAATTGACATTCAAAGCGACCTTGATTTGCTTGTTGCTTCATGTGATTCTGGGCCATGACCAAATTCTCTTTGAGGGTACAGAGAATAGCCTCTCGAACTATAAGCATGTGTTCAACTGCCTGGACCTTCGAGACACCCGGTAAATATGAGAGAACTGAAGGTGGATTTTTTCCATATACTGCTTCAAAAGGAGTCATGCGGGTAGTTGTGTGGTATGAAGTGTTGTACCACCATTCAACTAGTGGTAACCATTGAGCTCACTGATTTTTCTTATTTTATGCAAAACACCTCAAATATGTTTCCAAACACTTGTTGACAAATTCAATTTGACCATCAGTCTGGGGATGATAAGTTGTGCTGAGATGCAATTGGGTGCCTTGTAACTTGAACATTTCTTGCCAAAAATTGCTAGTGAAAGTTGGGTCGCGATCAGAAACAATAGAATGTGGCATGCCATGAAGCTTGAAGAACTGATCCATGAAAAGTTGAGCCATAGTGGCTGTTGTAAATGGGTGTTGAAGAGAACAGAAATGAGAATACTTGGAAAGGCGATCAACGACCACCATGATGACTGATTTATTTCTCGATTTAGGTAAGCCTACAATAAAATCCATAGATACATCCCGCCAAATAGCAGGTGGAATTGGAAGCGGTTGTAGTGTTCCAGGAGATTTGATTGTTTCACCCTTGTTGCGTTGGCACACATCACATTTAGCCAAAAAATTATGAACGTCCTGTTTCATACCATCCCAGAAAAAAGAACGTTTGACCCTGTCATAGGTTTTGGTAAACCCTGAGTGCCCAACTGTAGGTGTAGCATGAAGCTCACAAAGTACCGTGGATTTAAGTTTTGACTATTTACTTAAATAAAAATGGCCTTTGTATCAAAACTCATCATGGAGCCAAGAGTACCCTGGGGAAACTGGAGAATTGGACTGCAATTGTTGTATCAGATGTGAACTTTTGGGATCGTGTAGCGATTCCTGGCGAACGACTTGGAGCTAATCTGTTACAATGAAGGAGAGAGAAAAAAGGGACCCTTCATCTTCATATTTTCAGGAAAGTGCATCCGCAACCACATTGTCTTTTCCTTTCTTGTAAATAATCTCATAATCATATCCAAAGATCTTAGCCACCCATTTTTGTTTCTCTGGGGAGGAGATGCGTTGTTCTAGAAAATACTTGAGGCTTTGATGATTTGTCTTAATTTGGAAGTGGTTCCCCAATATATAAGTGCGTCAAAGATCAATGGCATGCATAATGACCAACATTTCCTTTTCATAGATTGATTTGCCCAAATTTTGTTCAGACAGTTTTCTGCTGGTAGAGGCCAAAGGATAACCCTCTTGCATAAGGACAACACCAATTCCTTTCCCTGAAGCATCACATTCCAGGACAAAGTTCTTTTTGAAATCAGGAAGTGCCAGGGTTGGAGTGGTGCACATGGCCATCTTCAAGTTTTGAAAATCCTAAGCAGCTGTTGGAGTCCAGGTGAAAGAATTCTTTTTAAGGAGTGCAGTGAGAGGGGCCGCAATCTTTGCATAATTCTTAACAAACTTGCGATAATAACTCATCAAGCCCAGAAATCCACACAAGTTTTTGAGAGTATTTGGATGAGGCCAGTCTTGCATAGATTCAATATTTTTAGGATCCACCCTGATGCCGTGCTTTCCAAAAAGATGACCCAAGTACTTGACTTCCGAGGCGCCAAAAGAAAATTTAGATTGTTTCAGGAAAAGTTGGTGTTGAGAGAGTAGATGGAGAACTCAATCCACATGAGCAAGATGGTTTGTCCAGGATTTTCTATATATGAGGATATCATCAAAGAAAACTAAGACAAAATGATGGAGAAAAGGACGGAATACATGATTCATGAGGCTTTGGAAAGTGGAGGGATCATTACACCAACCAAAGGGCATGGCCAAAAACTCATAGTGGCCCTCATGAGTTCTAAAGGAAGTCTTAGGAATGTCTCCCTCTTTCATATGGATTTGGTGGTAGCCAGAACGAAGATCAAGTTTAGTAAAGAACTGGGTGCCACTCAATTCATCCAAGAGGTCATCAATGACAAGAATGGGAAATTTTTCTTTAATGGTGAGTTTGTTGAGGGCGCGAAAATCAGGACACATGCACCAAGAGCCTTGTTTCTTCATGACCATCACCACAAGAGAAAAGTAGGGCTCGTACTAGGGTGGATAACACCCACGTTAACTAGTTCTTGAACCATTTTTTCAGTTTCATTTTTTGGGGAAAAGGGGTGACGATAGGGACAGATATTGGGAGGAAGACTTCTTGGGACAAGGGGAATGGAATGATCATGAACACCATGGGAAGGAGGGAGTCCCTAAGGAGTGGAAAAAACCACTTGATGTTTAGAGATGACGGATTGGAGGCCCTGCGGCATAGAGGGTGTCTCAGTTGCTTGTATGGCATGGAGTTGGGCAATAACGCCTGAATGACCTTTTTTGAGCAGTTTTTCCATGAGATGGGAACTAATGATCTCAGGGGAGCCGGAAATGATGCCTTGGAACTTATATTGCTGGCCCTCTTGGTCGAATTGCATGGTTAATTCCTTAAAATCCATGAGAATGGGACCCAAAGTACTTATCCAATCTGCACCCAACACAATGTCACAAACACCCATGTCGATAGAAAACATATCAGATTTCAGGTGGTAGTCACCAATTTGAAGATGCACATTTTCACAACACCCTCCACATTTCATGGACCCGCCATTGGCAATCATGATTTGGAAATTATTGACTGCATGGATATAGCAATTAGTTTCTTGGGCAATGCAGTGATGAATAAAATTATGGGAGCTACCACTATCATCAAGAATGATGACCTTCCTATGATTGATGTAGCCAATTAGTTTGAGGGTTTACGGAGCAGAGAATCCCATGAGAGCATTTAGGGAAATGACTGGTTCTACTTCGGGAGGGTCTGAGGGAGGGGTAATGTTGGTGGGTTCAGGTGACTCAGACACAAGTAGAGCTTCAACATCCTCTTTCGAAGCATCCTCCGAGATGGCCATAAAAATCTTTTGTTCCTTACACTTTTGTCCCGGAAAATATTTGTCATCATAATTATAACAAAGCTCTTTGAGTTGGCGTTCATCCATTTCGGCCCTCGTCAATTTTTTTATAGTTAGTGGAGTAGAAGGAGGAGTGGGATTTACTGGTTTAGTGTGAGGAATAAAGGAGGGTTTTCAGTTTTGAGAAGAGACAACCTGTTGTGCTTCCTTAGCTCGTTTAGTAGCCTCCACCCAACTCTGAGGCCGAGCCATGAGGACATGGGCATGAATCTCATCCTTGAGGCCACTGATAAAATATTCTCGGAAAAAAAGCATCAGACATGCCCTCTGTACGAAATCCAGTCGCTCAAAAGAAGCTATAAAGTCTTCCACTGTGCCAAATTGTTTCAACTTTGTCAAACGGCCTAAATGGTTGGTGTCGATGTCAAAGCATTCATAAAGCTCTGCCACAAAGTGTGTCCAAGCAACATACCCTTTACGGACAGTTTTTCTCCATTGTCACCATTGCCAACGTTCTTGATCTAGATGGAGAACACCATACCAGAGTTTGGCGAAGTCATATGTAATGTTGTACAAAGAGAAATAATGTTCCATTTGAGTTACCCAACCAGTGGGATCTGAGCCATAAAATTTGGTCACATCCCCCCATGGAAGGCGTAGGTCACGCTGAAAGTGATGGGGCTGAAAATTATGGGAATGAGAGGAAGTTTCAGCTTTAGTATGCAAAGGTGGGTTAGATAAAGGGGGATCTGTAGGGATATGTTGTTTGGTGCAGATCATCGAAGCGACATATTCAAGTTGGGTAGTCATGTCTTATTTGAGGTCTTCTTTGAGTTCCGCGATTGAGGCGACGATGGAGGAATGCATGGTTTTATTGATGGTGGAAATATTGGCACTGAGTTGTCTCACTTCTTATTGGGTCTCTGTGAAATTAGATTGCAAGGTATTGAAGGGAGCTTCCAAGTCTTGGCTACGGGTATGGGCCATGATGACGAGGGAACCGAAGAGGGGTAGTTGGCGTAAAACATTTTGCTGAAAAATGATAGGTATGAATGTGATAAGGGCGAAGAGATAAATCCAATGGAATATGTCTCAAATAATGGTGCAAAAACTTCCAGACTAGTTTTATTTTTATTTTTTTATTTTTTTAACACCTGCGGAGTTATACTCCGGTATGAAGAATACTACAGTGATGAAATGCCCAAATGATTAACCAGGAAGAAATATGTAGTGATTTGGAAACTCGAACATAGTTGCACGACAATAGATCATGTTTGTTTTATTTATTATTTCCATCCCTGAGGGTTAGGTATTCAAGGGTTCTACAGACAAGGGTTTTGCCTGTGCTATATCTCTCTGATATATGTGTGGGGTCCAACAATAGTACTAGGCCCAATATCTCAGGGCACCAACTAAGGAGGCTAGACCATACCCTTACCCATACTACCCGACTACCTAGGTACTAGAGAGTATCTTCCCGAGCGTTGTTCTCAGTGACACTATAGAAGTCGGGCGACCGATTGGTTTATTTGAAGAGGGCTTCAGGAAATCTAGGCCAATCTGTATACATGTGTTGTCTGATGCGCTACCACTCGAAGAGGTACCAATAGGGGTTACAAGGGTGCCAATAGATGTGCGCTTAAGTACCACTTGTATTTCCTACGTGTATGAATCCCTCAACCGCGGGTTTATGCGCGTAACGACATATCTCTGTAGCTTAAAGACGCTGGAATACGTCTTTATCCTGAAAAAAAATTTACTCACAATTTTTTGTCGAGGAAAGTGCTCTGATACCACTTGTAATATTCCAGATATAAAAGTATGTAGAACATAAATAAAATGCTAGAAATGGCAGATGAACAACAATATTACCAGAACAACACCACAATAATACTGAAATGATAACAGAATAACACTAGAAAGAGCACTTCGATTACTGATAGCAATGTTCACTTGCCTCTTCGAGGGGGCAACCTCTAGTCGAGCAGAGCTCTATTACAGTAATATCCAAGACAACAGTTCTCATACCCTCAAATCCTATCTATACTAAATATGTCTATCAAAAGAACTATCTAGAGGAAGATCCTTCTAGAAGCGGAAGCTTCTATTAGGTCTTCTTACATTCGACTTATTCTTCCTTATTGCTAGGCCTTTTTAATATTGACCTTTATTACATTGGAATATATTATTCTACCTACGTGAGGGGTTAGGTCCCTAACAATTTCATGGGAAGAAGAGGCCAAAGGCCCAGAGGCGTGTAGTTGGAAAAAGATAAAAGACAAAAACAATAATCCTCTAGACGCTCTCCCTAATGGTCCTAAGAGAAATGAAATGCTTCTCCACAAAAAAATCAAGGACCTGTAAAATGAAACACATAACTAATAAATGTCTCGCTTGTTGAGGGAATGCATTGCAGTGTCTTTTACTTTCCTTTCACATGGAACTTAATGTGTTCTAGCCTCAAGTGGCATTGCAGTAATCTTTACTTTCTCTTGCATATAGTACTCAATGTTTGGACCTTAATCAATTAATGGTAAATAAAGGGCTTGGAAAAAACTTGCATTGAAAACAAGGATGCATCACACCCTCTACAAAGGCACCCATAAAGGAGACAATATGAGCCCTTGTATGTCAAGAAACCCCATGCCCAAAATTCACACCCCCATTCACCTCGTACTCTTTTACATGAATTGGAGAGGGTCTTCCAGGGAAACACTCCTTGACTTGGGGAATGATATACCCAATAGGGCACCATGAGAACCTCCCATACTTAAATTTGACAAGTTTTATAAGGTATTTCAGCATTTGTTTATTTTGAAAAGGGGGTATTTGACGCACATGTTTAGGTGGTTATTTTACTAAATATGGCTTACTTGGCATGATAATTGTGACTTGTGGACCTTTGGAGGGCGTACTTGCTTGTCTTTGCAGGGCCTTGTCGGGTGAAAGCTTATCCATGGAGGCACAAGGTTGTTTGGACCTTCATAGGGGCATGAATCCCACAGGTTGGATGATGCACCCCCTCTCATTGGACACTTGGGAGAATAAACATTTCCTTTGGAGGCACTTGGACACCATGAAATGATCACATAGTGGCCCCTTGCACCTCAACATTGGCCTTTGGAGGCCCAAAAACGTCACCTTCTATACCCTAGACGTCACATGGAGACTAGGGTTTTGTTGGGGTTTAATGGTTTGATGGTGATGTGATATGGTTTGATGGAGAGAGAGACACATGGCTTGCACTATAGAACTTGGTGGCAAGGCACATGGCCTTTGGAGGCCCAACGATCTTCATCAAGAGGTAAAATGTCTCTCTTGGAGACCTAATGTCACCCTTTAGGGCATGACATCACCTTTTCTAAAGGATTATTTTATGTAATTTTATAATTTAAAGTTGTAAAGGGAAAATAGAGAAGGTCAACCTCTCTAATTTGTTATTGACTTTTTGAAAAGTGGACAAATTGGTTTTAAGTGACCTTGTATAAATAAAGGTCACCTTCATTTCATTTGGACATAACTCTCACTTGAGAATTACATATTGTTTGACTAAAATTTTCGTCCTCTTTGGGCAATTTTCTCTATCTCTCTCTTGATGCTTTGTGGATGTTATTTACTTATCTATTGGAAGGAAGACTAAGGCACTATCTCTTGATGCTTGTCTCTTTGCAATTGTGATGGAATATTCTTGGTACATAAGGTTTTTTCATGTTATCTCTTGAAATTGGTAAGGAATTTTCTGCATATTGTGTTGTTTCTTCTTGTTTCAAGGTTAATTTGTCTAAAATATTTGGAGTATAAGGGCATACACCCTTCGCCAAAATATATCTTTATTTTCATTGAAAGAGCTATTTTGCAAAGGTTGCTACAAGGAGTAAAAGGGTTTACACCCTTGTAGATTTACCTTGCTAGGTTTTGTTTGCTCAAGGGAGTAAAAATGCTTACACCTCTAGAGAAGTGAAAAAACCTAGCCCATACACAAGAGACTCCATTAACCAATTGATAAAGCACTAGTTTAATTTTCATTGGAGATATAATATTCTTGCATTGGTATGCATGAATTTTCAAGATATTGCAATTGTTCTTGTTGGAAATAATTATTTGTTCTTCAAGCTTATTTGAGCTCTAGGGGCGTTTTATTTAGCTAAGTAATTTTATTGTTGTAATAAATTTAATGCTACAACCATTAGGGTTGCTGCAAAATCATCTTCTCTTCACTTATTGTTCACTTTTCTACTGGTAAAAGTCACTAGCAAGCTACCATAATTGTTACATTGATTGAATGTTATCTTTTGGGTGGATTGTTTGTTGATTTTGGTGGCTAGAATTTGTTGTTGTAGCAATATTTTTATACAGCCACAAGGCTATTACAACACTTTCTGATAACACTAATTAAAAACCCCTTAAATGTTACCAACGTGTTTCTCTAACTATTGGGAATTTATCTAGTTATTGCTAGCTTTGTTTCCATCATCTTGCACTAGGTTTTGGTAGTATAATTTTCTGCGGATATAACTTGTTTACCGCAAAAAATGTATTTCCATAGAGCTGCAATTTTGGGACAAGAAGGTTTCTTGCTGATTCTCCACTTGTTAAAGGCTTTTTTTATCATCTATTGTCTTGTTCTCAGTAGGGATAACATTGTTATGAAGGTACACAACCTTGGAAAATAATTCACCAACCATCAAGACTCTTTATCAAGCCTCTCTCCATCTCCTAACTTTGACCTATATGGGAATCCTCTCATATCTTCTCTGTTTCCATCTCAATCTCCTTATGGTCACTCGAGATTCCCCTTATGGTGATTTCATCATCACTAAAATGAGGTGATAGTGGGTCAATACTCTCATAGTTGTCATACCTTTGTGGTTTGGGTTGGGCTTTTCCCAAACAACAGTCTGTGTTGTTCCTATATATGATGTGGACCATCCTTTGGATTGGTAACTTCTTCTTCACAATGCATGTTGAGTTTGGTAGGGCCCCCATTCTTTGATGTTGTGCTTTCTTCTTTTAGTTTGATTTCTAATTATTGTGTGTGTTTTGCTAAATAGATAAATTTAGTCTGTTTTTATTCCTTACACGAAATCACTTTGTTCTTATTTAATTTGTACATCAATTTCATTATTGATTATAACCGCTAATCGGCTGAGAACGTGTCATAAAACGGCTGTGGTAATTCGTAATCTGTCTATGGTAATATGAAACGTTTGGCTGCAATGTTTAATCCTACTTAATCATTTAAATGTGACAATTACATATCCTTACAGTAATTTTTTAATGTGATTAGGTAAATGTTAAAAAGTAAACATGTTAAAGGATGTCTTGATAAATGCAAGAAAGTTATGAACAATAAATCTGACCCATTGATTTTGGAGGACGACTAAGAATATGCCAGCATCTTCAATGCATAGCCATCAGATTAGAGTTTAAGGTTAAATAAGGTTAAAAGATCATTAATTGTGCCCATTGTCAATAGGTGTACGCCTTTAGGTGTAAATAGTTTCATATACAAATCTCTTTATTCTACAATATAGACATCGTGAATACGAATACAACATCAAATCAACACATTTGTAGACATCCTGTCTAAGGTGTTAGGTGAGTGAGCTACAGCATGCAGCCTACAAGGATACCAATATTATTTGTAATTTGATATTTTGTCATTTCTCCTATATTCAACTACACTGGTGCCTACAGTCAATTGACCTCCAAAGCCTGTTGTCAGGCTCTCTGCGATGACTAATGGTGAAAGTGGCATTTAATCTACAGATAAACAGGCGCAGCACATGCCTGTTGTCGGCCTCTCTGCCATGTCTAAAGGTAAAAGTAGCATTTAATATAGCTAAAAGTAGATAAATACGCTCAGCTGCGCAGCATTTACTGCAATTACCGTAATCTGTAAAGCGGCGGCATAACAGACACATAACACAAGGTTTTACAAACACATTTCGAGTCCCGAACACACCACAATGTCGAAAATTAATTCTCAGTCAAACCCAATGAGCATCTTCTCCTTCTTAAATAAATGTACTGTTTTCTACTCGATATCGGAAAAGGCAATCTTCGGCTGGAAGCGAAGCCGTGCTGCAGCCTGCGCCTGAATCTTCCCCAGCAATTCGAAGTTTCTCCTCCTCTCGAACCCCACCTCTTTGCTCTAATATCACTGGAATAAATGCTGGGTCTCTGCTAGTTGATCAGACGTTCACTTTCATTGGAGGAGGAAGGCAGAGTGATAGAGAAATAATGTGTTTATTACTGTTGTTCTCGATGATGGGGAAGAAACCATCCAAATCGAAAACGAGGGTGAAAAACCTGACGGACTGGCCTCTTCATATACAGATAAGGGTAGGATCGATTCTCATGAAGGCCTACACACTGAAACCTGGTTGCAGTAAGACGCTAAGGAGCAACAAGATATACAGAAGCTATTCTAACAACGGGGAGGGCAGCTTCTTCTACGATGGGTGTTGTGAGCCATACGTGTGGATACACAGTCCGTCACATGCAGCTAAATATTTGATCTCACCCATGGCAGCCAAGCAGCAATACATCAGTCTCGATGAGCTTCGTGAATGCTTGGAGATGAAGATTTGTATGGAGGGAGGGAACAGCAATTTCTCTGTACTCAAGATGCCCAGAAGCTGCTGAGAGTTTCTTTAAGCTTAATTATTGAGGTCAGACTATATACCTACATATTCATTACAGTATATTGCAACTAATGTTTTATTTGTTTAAATTCCTTTCAGTTTGTTTTCTTGTTAGCAACTTTGCGCAGTTACTTCCTTCGGAGATCACACATTTACATTTATTATATCTTCTCTCTTCTGTGTTTGCAGGTTTTGCATTTTTATGTCCTGGCACGTACAGCATACAACTACTCTATCTCATACACAGTTTTACTCTATCTCATACACAGTTTTTTTTTTATCGTGAATACCATGATTTTTCTGCTATGCGAGAGGGAGATGGGTTTACTAGGGTAGAATATGGGTTTCAAAAGAGAACTCCATTCATCGCTTTAGAAATACTGCTGAGCTTAATGGTGTTTGTTTTTCTACATAAGAGGAGAAAAAACGTAGAGGGAGAAACAAATGCAATGTAGATCTTTGAAGGAAAAAACGCAGAGAGCTTGAAACAAGTGCAATGTAGATCTTTCAAAGAAACGCTGGCAAAATGCGAAATTCTTTTTACATTTTTATGATACCTGCTGAAACTTTTTACTGGTTCATATGATGTTTTAAGTTGGAGCATTTGTTATTTTGTTTTAATAATGTTAAATTTTAAAATATATAAAGGTTTTGTTTTTACTTATTCAAAACTGTGGCGGATGAACGTGGAAATGCGGATATAAAATGAAATTCACAACCAGAAAATGAAACGCACAACCAGAAAATGAGTATCTACAGTCAGCTTGCTAAATCCAAAGTTTAATCTACAGTCAGCTTGCTAAATCCAAAGTTTAATCATTTAAAAGTGGCAATCATATAGTGATACAGTAATTTCTTAATATGATTAGGTAAATGTTAAAAGATAAACAGGTTAACGGATGTATTAAAAAATACAAGGAAGTTATGAAGAGAAAATCACATTCATTTATTTGGGAGGACGACTAAGAATATGCCAGCATCTTCAATTGTTAGCCATCATATTAGAATTTTAAATTAAAAGGTGATTAATTGTGCTCATTGTCAATTGGTGAATTGATCTAACCAGATTAAGTGATTACTTGAGATTTTTTAGAATTTTGGTTTTATGTTGGAAAAGCATTAAGAAAAGCTTTTCAAGATCACCATATTTTTGTTGAGTTAAGAGCCTAGAAAGGTTGGTAGTGACAAATATTTTGAAAATAAGATCTAATATGGGTATAGGCTGGACAATCTAAGAGAAAGTGTTTTTCATCTTCAACTTTCATAGTTAGGAATTGACCAACGCCCAATTTCACTATAGAGTTGGTGAGAATTTGTTTTGATCTTAACAATGGTTATGACTTGATTTTAAAACAATTTTAGGAAGTTCTTGTCTTCCATATTGTTTAACTTGTTCTTATACATTAGGTATCTAATCATAATCATGCTGTCAATAGAAAAAGAGGAATAATCAAAACATAAAATTCATATAAAATTACATTTAAGAATAATCAAAACATAAAATTCATATAAAATTACATTTAACTTTTTATATGCCTGGTTCTTGTCAAGAGCCAACTTCCAATTCTAATGACTAAATTTATATAATTATTATAAAATAAAATATAATCTCACGATAGTCAATCTTGAAAATTTCTGATCCGAGTGTAAATAAATACTATGCTTTAAATCAAATTTTAAAGGGGAGATTGCTGCAGTACTAAGTGTAATTCAAAAGAAAATACTGTAAAATTTTAAGAACACGGAGCACGCAGCCACAAGATGAAATCAAGCACATAAAATTTAAACGCACCATGCGCCAACTTAAAAGCTCAACAGTAGATTTCTATTATTCATCAGAAAATTAAAATTTTACACCGTTAGGCTTCGAGAGCTTCTGAAATTCATAAATGGTAATGTTGCCCTCTGGTCTAACTATCAGATGGGCTCTACAACATAGAACTACCACAAATAAAGTATAAGAGAAAATTTCGTCAAACAGTCTCAGAAATCTGGTAGCTGGGTTATTTTTCTACTTTTCCGTGATTAAAAAGAGAAACCACTTTAACCATCGGGAATTTTACCTATAGCAATAATGCCTCTACTAGAATTATGATTCCGCAACCTCAATTCAGCGAGCGACCCAAGTACATTTATATGTAATTTTTTCTTTAATTCAGATTTGGGCCAATTGCTGCTGGAACAACGGCACTGGACGACTTTAATTTCGAATTAAATATGAAATTTCCCTCGGGGAATGAGGACCATTGGATGAGATCCAACATCTGACGGTTGCAAGAAATAGCAAAGGACGAGTGGGTGATGTCACCCGTACCAGGTCTCCCTTTGCATTTCGTGTGGTCCGTCGGATGGTATGGATCCGATCCAACTATGGAGGTGGATTGTTTAAACTTTAAAGGGTAAGTTAGTAATATGTATTTGGGCTACGAGTATTTAATGCTTTGTTGTATATGTTGAGATATATATGGAAAATCCAACATATAAAATATTAAATGCTTGGTTGTAAGATACATATTGTTTATCTCAAACATTATTGCAGGTTTTCTGTATAGCTGAGAACAAACACATGTTGGATCAGCAAAACAAATTCAATGGCTAAAACTGCATCTACACTTTTGCATTAAGCCTTCCAGGTCATAAAAAAAGTGAACTCCAACTCCCAAAATTAGCACGGTGAGACTTAAAAATTAGTTCCATCTTTTATTCTAGAATCCACCTACCATCATCCAATCTTTTGTTCTTCTAATGAATTAACTATCCCTTCTTCTTCGCCTTCTTGTTCTCCCTACAACTCTTTCATCCAAAACTTGTGCAATCTCCTCTTCTATATGTTGTAGAATATATTCTCTCAAATCTACTACATAATCATAATGTTATTCATCCAACCCCTCATGATATTCATATAAATCAACAACATTGAATGTGGGTGAGATATCCAATTCTGTGGATAGCTCTAAAACACAAGCATTATCTAATATATTTTTTTTTACATGAACCAATCTTTTTCATCTTCAATTTGTGATAAATCTTTCAATTTCTTGAATATTGCTAAAACTAATCTTTCTGCTTTTTCTTTTTATATCAACTCTCAATGTGTATTGTTGTGATAAATATGAAATCTTTCAATTTCTTGAATATGCTAAAACTAATCTCCCTATTCAAAACTTATGATTTTTCTTGTATTGTGGGATGCACTTTTGTAAGTTTTTTTTACACCTAATCATGAACTTCTTAGATGTGCTCTAAGAAAGACTTAACATCTACACACTTTTGGCTTTCGTTGTCAAGTTAACCTCATCTTGGGGATCGTCTATTAACAATTTGAAATGGATTTTTACTTGTAGATCTACATACTAAATTATTATATGAAAAATCATCCTATGCTAGCACACTTGATCCTGGTGTCCTAGTTTTTCACCAACCAAGTATCTTAATAAATTTTCAAGACTTCTATTAACAACTTCAATTTTCCCATCATTTTGTGGATGATAAGTAGAACTAAAGTGTAATGTGTATTTAATTTCTTCCATAATGTTCTCGATAATTGTCCAATGAACTTGTTATCCATCTCTAGTGTCATACTTCTATGAAATCTACTTAATTTTATAATTTCTTTGAAAAATAAGATAGATATGCCAATTAGTCTTTTTACAAGGGATAAAATGTGTCAATTTAGAAAACTTGTCAAAATCAATAAAGATTGAACCATTACTTCATTCAATTCTTGCCAACACAAAATCCATAATAATGTCCTCCCATAGTGCAATACAAAATCCATACTAATGTCCTCCCATAGTGCTTCTAGTATCGGCAATGGCATGTACAACCCTGTATTTCGACTTCTACCTTTAGCATAGTGACAAATTATGCAGTGTTCAACCCATTTCTTGACATCTTTAGCCATTCTTGACCAATAGTAGCATTCCTCAACCAAAGTGTTCACTTAAGCCTCCATTATGGAGTTATCTAATCAAAATATCCCTTGTGAATCCTCTTTGAATACACAACTAATAATTTTTAATTAAACAATCTTCTTGAATGAAAAAGTCCAAGTATGGAATTCTATCATGAATCCATGGCTCTTTACTTTCCTTCCATGCCTCAACAAAATATGGATCTTTTTCATATAATTGCTTCATCTCTTCTAATCCAATTACTTCCAATATCATAGTAGCTAACAAAGTCTACCTTCTACTTGAGGTATTTGTAACTTTATGTGATTTACTTGATCTATGCTTCAATAGGAATGTATAGCTTTGTAGAAATTTAACCCACTTTATATGTCTTTGATTCAACTTAGACTTGGCTATTTATATTCCTTAAT
>SNQJ01S0157237.1:0-22277 GCA_010110895.2 Picea sitchensis
TGTCCCCTCGAAGAGGCTTATTATCTGAAATTATATCTTTTTCAAGGTGTTGAGTACTTTTTCTGAGTTTTTTCTATGCTATATTGATATTTGGTTCTTAACAACAACATACTCAAATGCTTCAAATATTAAAATGACACTTACCATGATACCAGACTTATTACCTCATGGATCAAAATACCTGTTGTATTCTTGGACCTAGTCGATGTGGTGGATGTTGCTTTGATGTTGATGATGAAAGATGAGGCATTGATGGAAAGAGGGTCCCTCCGGGATCTGTTGGTCAATCTGACTCTTGGCCTTCCATGTATACTACCTATGGGCCTTGAGACATAATCTCCTTAGTTACTCCTATCATGGGGGCTAACACACACCTCAACATAATGGGGTTACAGAAATGATGAACCATTCGTTGATGGAAAAATCAAGGAGTATACTCAGTGGTGTCGGGTTAGGACAAGAATTCTGGGTAGAGGCAGTGAGTATTGCATGTTACTTGGTAAATAGATCACCCTCATCGACGTTGGTGGAAAAAAAATTGCATGAGGTATGGACTAGTAAGAAACCCTCTCTTGAACATCACAGAGTGTTTGGTTGTGATTCGTATGTACATGTTCCAAAGGAAAATAGGAGTAAGTTGGATAGTAAAGATGAAAATTGTATCTTTATTAACTATAAAGATGGTATGAAAGGTTATAAGCTTTAGAACCTATAAACTAAGAAGACTATTTACAGTTGGGATGTTGTTTTTAGAGAGGTTAAACATGTTCCCAAATAGGAATTCCTAGCAAGGGAAGAAGAACTTGAGAAAATAGAGTTTGATTTGGATGATCCAAAATCTGACTCAACAGAAGAAGAAAAAGCAGAAGAAGAAGAAGAAGAACCCCATTCCCCAGTATTGAGGAGATCGGTGAGGGAAATAAGGAAACCAAAGAGGTATAGTCCACCTAGTTTTCATGTTAATTTTTGTTTATGTATTACTAATGATGATCGCAAAATAGTAAAGGAATAAATCAATTCATAGGATAGTAAACTTTGGAAGAAGGCCATGGTTGAATAGATGGATGTCTCGGATAAGAATGAGGCTTGGGATCTAGTTGAGTTTCCAACTCGAAGAAAGGTCATTGGTAACAAATGGGTGTTTAAGAAGAATTTAAATGCAGAAGGAAAAGTGGAGAAACACAAAGCTCAGTTAGTAGAAAAAGGTTATTCCCAAGTAGAGGGAATTGAC
This sequence comes from Picea sitchensis, assembly GCA_010110895.2. Taxonomy (NCBI): domain Eukaryota; kingdom Viridiplantae; phylum Streptophyta; class Pinopsida; order Pinales; family Pinaceae; genus Picea; species Picea sitchensis. Next base: position 1,232 of record SNQJ01S0157237.1, read on the forward strand.
TTTGGTGAAATTTTATCTCTTGTTGCCAAGTTAAATTATATTAGATTTCCTTTATCTGTTGTTTTTTCTTTTAATTTTGAAGTAGAATAGAAGGATGTGAAGACAACATTCCTACATGGGGATCTGGAAGAAGAAATCTACATGAAGCAACCAGACGGCTTTGTGGTGAATGGAAAGAAAGAGTTGGTATGTAAGATAAAGAAGTCACTATATGGTCTGGAGATCAAGGGGAGGCACTTTGTAATCTTTAGGAGGAGAATGGACCATGGATGAAGTTGAAGAAACATGTGGTGTTGTATGTAGAGGAGGGGTAGGAGGAGGATTATTAGGCCATTAAGCAACACCAAAGGGAGGGTTTACAAGGTTGTTACCCCGACTATAATTTACTAGTAACCATTTTGTACTAGTTGATTAAATTCCTCTAAATCAACATCAAAGTGAATGGAAATTTTATCCTCGTGTGCCTCCCTTGTTGCCAAAATACATTTGGATTTCACCTCTTCTCCCTCTATTTCCTCCTATGTTACTCCCTCGGCTGGAAAATCTCATCTAATTTCCATCATCATTTCAATTAGTTAAAAAAATATTAAAGAAAAATACAAAACATATCATAATAAACATATGTTAAAACTTTGTTAAATATGATTTAGTTATGGCTCTGAGAATAGCACAATAATTTAAACATAAAAGGGAGAAATGGAATAGGAATAATGTAAGATAGGGAAGAAAATACATAACTCAACATACACCCATCTTTTCGTTCCAACTTTTAAAATTTAGCTGTATATTTCTTGAAAAATTATCTATTATGAACAGTTCACGTCTCTTTTGAACAAGGGAATGCATCTAAATGAAAATATATATGACTCGGACAAATAGTAAAGGGGTGTATTTTGTGAAAAGTGTCATATAATGAAAGGAATGAAAATTCATGTCCAACATTAAAACTCAATCAACATTCATGTACATATATTTTAGGCTTGTACACTTTTGCCATTATAGAACCAAAATGTTATCAAGTAACCATTATGTAATTCTTTAAAAAAATAAACTTTCAAGCCATTTATGCCAATCACTATGCTCTTAATCCATCATCTTCATAATATATTATGTGCCAAAAACTGTATATGAATAGAATTTACAACTACCCAATATGACGGGATTTTTACTCTGTGACCTTAGGTCTATGTCACAACAGAGCCTAACTATATTCAAAAGACAAACCCTACCCTCACACATGAAAACTTGCAATAAAAATAACAACTTGGAAGAGAGAATAGAAGACCTCACACCTTGTATCCAAACGTTCGATGTAGTTCCTTTCTCTTGACCTTCGATTTTCTCTTGATCTTTGTCTGTACCAACCTACAAAACGAGATCAAGTCTATACTGCAACAAGGTAGTTATGAAATCAAGTTATACATGTAATGTGAAAATTCAAATATGTAAAGAAACTTAACATATATAAATAGATTGAATAAAAATTAGACATATATGGAGGGAAAGATGACTCTTTTATTGAAACGATATAAGTAGGTAGTTACAACCTGACTCTAATCGTCGGTACTACCTCAAAGCCAACCGCCCAGGTTCCTCCACTATACCCTTCAAGCATCAACTCAACAAAGTGGCTCTTCCTCGAATGACCCAAAAGGGATAGGAACACACCCTACTTCATATATGAGAGAGGACAGAATGCTGGAAAACAGGTTTTCAAATTAGGGGATGCTACTCAGAGGTTCAAGGAATAGGGAAGCTTGCAAATCGTTAGCATAAATATTGCACCAAGGTTGTCCCTCTTCATCCACACCCCTTAGGTTCTTATATACCATCTTAAATAGGTTGAGATGGTTATATTCCATTGTGTATGTGCCAAGGGAATTTTGGGAACAAGGCAAACTGAAAAACCCCACCTGAAAATGTGGAATATTTTTATTTTTTCACAAAACTGAGGGTATACATGGTTTGTACACTGGAAAATAGCTTATATACGCGATTTTCACATGGGTGAATAGAGTATGGCAACAAAAGTGTTGTTTTTTAGATGATTTTGACGAAGGAGAGTGGGATTTAATTTTTCAAGCTAGAAGCCATCTCACAAATGCAAATTGGAGTGGCAATTTGTGCTATAACACCCAATTAACATGCCTACTCGAAAATGCGATGTTGTCCATTCATTTTCAAGAGACCTGGGAGGAATATGAAATCCATAAATATGGGTTTGCAATAGTGCCAACAAATCCTCATGAAATGCTTCTTTGTATACCATGATGTGTATAAGAATTTCAAAATATCCTTTAATTACATAAACAGGGGGAAAAATCATGGAAATGGAAATACAAATGATTGGGATAAAAGGGAATAAATGTCTAAAAAATGATATAAATAATGAGGGAAAAAATGTAAGTTTATGAAATAAAACCAATTTAAAATTTTAACTTGGCTGACATGTGTTTTAAGCTTGTTTCCATTTCCAAACCACATATTCATTGATCGGTGTCAACTCAAACTCCACACTATATGTGTACATCAAAATGTTACACAAATAGCAAACCAACAATTGCCATACAAACTCAACCAATACAGATTTATTGTATATACCCATTCTACATAATCATGACTAATCAAGACTTGTATACATAATCCTTCAGCAAACCCAAAACAAATGATACCCATTACTCTGATATGTAGACCATGAGCTCAAACGGAGTTAGAATTGAATATGAGAAATAGAAATAGACACGGGTTGTATCGATAATAATCCCAATCGAGACGTTTATTCTCGTCAACTCAATTGGTTAAGGTGTGTGTTTTGTTTTCTATGTGAACCAAGTTCAATACCCTTACGGTGTGTTTAGTCGAGAGGAGACACCCAAAAATCCATCCATGTTAAGGGTTGGTGCGACCCAGGCCGGGTGAGATCCCCGGGAGATTTTGAAAGCTTAGATGCCCCTGGGTTGTGGTTTCTTAGCCAACATTTGCAATTGTGTCCCTGCAAGTGACGATAATTTCTAACAAACAAACAAAAAAATCCCAATCGAGACGACCAAAGAAAAAACTAGACAACATGTGGCACATAAGTCATTTTCACAAGATAGAACACTTTAAATAGAGAATAAGATAAATGTAGGGCATCAAATACATTCTTTCCAACAAAGAAGAGATATTAACATCAACTTAAATATAAAAACAAGTTCAAGTTCGAACCCACATCAAGCCTTTGTATGTGTTAACAATAACAATGATGGGTTCAACCTATTTTCCTTATAACCCCCTTTCTCTCAAAGTGAAACGTATTTCAGGAATACACATGATGGAAAATGATAGTATCAATCAGAGAGTAGTAGCATGTGTACCAGAGGATAAAATCCCATAATCATTCCTGCAAATCGAAAACCCACGAATTCCATTCTACAGTAACCAATTGCTTCAACAATCTCTATTTCCAAATTATTTTTATGAGCAAAAGACAGGGAGAGAAAAACTCTCATACTCATTACCAGCTAACCAAATCCAAAACTAATTCATTTAGTAACATGTTATGGCACACCTCCCCATTTTAATTTTTTTTTTTAAATGGCCCTCCCTTATATTCCTAAATTTTTCTTACAATGTGTATATCCCTACTTCACTAAGAAGGCATGAGCATGCAGAATATTTAGTCTATCACTTATATAGTTTATGGATTCTTCATGAATAGAAACCCATAGGACACATTCCGAAATAGTCCCCTTGATCCTGCACTCTTTAACCCTTCTACCCAAATTTTATCGTTCCTCCCTCTCACAGTAAGAACCTAATCCTTGTTCTACATAGTCAGCATGATAGATATCTCTCTTGCACTTTCATCCTAAGTCGTGATAGTTTTCGAACAAACCTCACATTATCTTTCATTTCGACAAAAAKTGTTTTGATGTTCTCATCAGAAAGGGGTCTATCAGAATCATCTTCGTCGGAGTATTTCCCTCCACACACCACTCATTACTCTGACCATCATACTCTGATAGCTCTGGCACATAAATTCCACTCCTTACGTGGCATCCCATAGTTGGATAGATTCAAATCTAGCGTATACTCAGCTCCCCCGAGTCAATACGACCTATTCGATCATTACCTCACCAAGTGGCATCTTAATATTGGTTGTTTTTTTCTTGTTTATCGATATTGAATAAATAACCTTTTATTTATTTTGGGACTCTTCACTACCCAAGGTATCGAAGTAATATTCCTTCGATATGATCCTTATCGAATTCCATTTCATCCCTCATCCTTTTGAACTCTGAAACCCTAACTCTGATAGTGCCTTTCCAAGCCCTTCAATTTTCATGTTTGGCACATCTTTCTTGGATAAAGAAATATTCATTCGACACCCTATCTTCGTATTTTAGTTTAAACCTCACCTCAGCAACTTCTGATGCCACAACTTCGACGGGTCCCACCTTCCCCACAACATTGCACACTTGTCAAATCAACATGCTTTTCTAGATAAAAGAGGAATATTCTTTCGATACCCCTCCTATCAGAGTTCAAATTGATCCTCAGGTTTTCCCACTCTGATCCTGTGACTCTGATGGTTATCTTTTTGAATACGAAAACCTTGTAGACTCGGATACATGGATTTGGGCAGTTGCCTCTCTTAATTAGCATTTATGACAAGGATTGAGGCTGGATTTAGTAACAGATTGCATACACAAGTAATTTATGGTCATTTTAACACCTCTTAATGGTTATAACCCCTCATATTACGACCAATATTCTTTCAAAAGTTTATAAACGAAGTTATGTTTTTATTCACTAAGTATACTATGTGACCATTTCCTTGGCTACATTAAAGGTACTGTGTTTTACTATTTAATAATTATTCTTGTAATGTTTACCATATTATTTTCACACAAGTTTAATCGCGCATTAATCTAATGATGCGGGATTAATCAACCTACTATCATAGTGAGCCAAAATCCCATAAAAACAAAGGGCTCTGTTTATTTTCATTCAACCTCCACACTTGAAATGTCATCTCGCCCAACTGAGGCCTTGGTGACAAACACTAACCCCCACATTGGTGAAGACCATAGCATGGATGATTTTAGGGGCTAAATTTCTCTCATGGGCTAATTTTCGATGGTTTTTCCAAAAACGAGATTCGTTATTTTAAAAATGATTCGCCCAAATTCTATAGGATAAAATTATTTTACCTTAAAAATCGCCAAAATTTTATAAAAAACTATATAAAATCCTTAGAAATTTGAATATGTTTACAAAAATATCGCCAAACATTTATAGTTGGCATATGAAGGATTAGTAAGATTCGCCAAGGTTTCTACATTTTAAAATAAATTTCCATCCTTAAAATCATCCTTGGACCATAGTCTCGCATATGAGGAGATCTACAAAATTTTCAACTCAAATGATTTTCCTGCAGAAGACGAGAACGTGGACATATATTGAAATATCCAAAGAAGCCGAATTCATCTGGTCGTTGCCCAACCAACTATTTTCCCATACAATGAGGTTGTGCAATGGTTCTTCATGCAATTCGACACAAACACCACAACCATCATGAACAAAAAGGGAAGCATGTGGCCTCCCTAAGGCCCAAATATATCGGTTCAAGATACCATATGCCTACTCCCACCTATGCTCTCAGTGAACCATTCCTAAAAGGTTTTTCCCAAGGAAACAAGGGACCAGTGAAGCTTATGAAACATTGGTGGGTCGATGAGGATGAGGCCCTCAAACAAGAACAAAATTTGGTCCCCACCCATAGGCTCAAGGCACCGCATAAATTGTTAGTGGCCATGTTATGCCAACTTTATGGCAAAGAGAAAATCACGCACTTCTAAACTGATTGGTTTCCTCTAGCACATACCATCATCAAAACAAGACAAGTATTCAACTAGGCAGGCATCTTAGCCTTCAACATATTTCTCCATATGAAGAACATCCCAGGTATGAAAAAACCTTGTTTTTACATGGAAGCCTATCTAATTGATGTTATATATTCCTCTGTGCATTTTCCTGACCTCATGTGGAACTAGGACCAAAACCAACCCCCCATTCATGTGTACTGCTCTAAGATCTGAAGCATTAATTACAAGAGATATTTTTATGACATTTGTAATATTTTCCTCACCCCCCTAAATTGTATTCTTTTTTGTTTTCCAAGACATAGGATTTCTTTTGAAGCTATGATTGGGATGAAGGGGATAGTTGATTGGTTCCTATGTAAATTCTATTCATATATTAGGATGTATGGCGCCACTTGAGCCTCTCACCTCTTTCCATACTTTGTCCCAGATCGTCTGCTAATGAGGGAGATTTCTTACAAAACCATGGGGTCAGGGGTCACCTCACTACTCCTAATTAGAAGCAAAAAGCTATGGCCTATTTTCCCAATCCGCATAGGGAATTACACCATTTCCAACTTCCCACATGCAAGAGAGGAGGAAGAAATCCTACAAGAGATACACGTATGCCTAGGAGAGCCTAAAGGCCATGGCCCTCATGAACTTGCAATCAGTCATGTCAAATCTATTGGGCTCACCCACTCCAACATCCATGTAGTTGATTTTGATAAAGACATATTTAAAGGAATACTATGGTATGAAGAATCCCTACATAAGTTACCCAATGATGTTTCTAGGGACGAGCTTGATTGTGAATAAGAGAAAATGAAGAGAGTGGCATTCGATCAGTTCCAGATATTTCTCCAGCAGGAATAGGTCGACACCAACATTAAAGAGAAAGAAAAATCCAGAAAAGAGGAAAAGTTGGAACATAGGAGACTCTGGGCTGAAGAAGAATATCAAAGAAGGCAGGTTGAGGAGGAAAGAATCAGAAAATAAAATAAGCTTAAAGCAGAACAAGTGACACTTCAAATGAAGAAATATGAAGAAGCCAAGACAAATAAATTGGTTTATGAGGTAGAGACCAAGAGATTGCTCGATAAAGTCGAAGCTAAATGGGCAGTTGAAGAATCTGAGGCTAAGAAAAATGAAGATGAGTTGTTGAAACAACAACCGTTACATAATTTGATTCAGACCCTAAACACTCCATCAACACCCAATTTGGGTATTGTGAACATGACACCTCAAGACAACACTCCTCTCAATGATATTCTAGGAGATTCTTCTTTTTCTTCTCAAGCCATGAATTTTGAGGGCATTGTGGTCGTTATTGGAGACTACTATTATGACAATAAAACGAGGAGTATTGAGAAGATATAGAGTAAAATAAAAATAGGAGGAGACAACATATCTAATTCGTCTACGGGGAGAATATTAGAATGGAAGGCGAGGCGCGATCCTGAAGAGAATGTTGTTCAGGCAGTCTCTGCCCTCCAGGATTTTTCAAGACTAAATGCCTCGTCTGTCCTCAAAGTAGCTAGTGCCCTGAACATTTCCAAAACCAGTGTGACAGATCTAGAAACTGAATTAAGGTATGTTAAAGATGGGCTTACTTCAGAGTTTGAGAATGGTGCAAGAGTAGTTGACACTCTTAATACAAAAAAATTGAACAGAGCCCTACAAGCACAAAGAGATCAAATGAATGCAGAGTTCGAAATAATGATCAAGACCCTGCAAGACACCCATAATAGAGAATAGATGCAGAAAGACAGAATCTCAAAACAACCACAGAGGAGAACAAGACATATACACTTGTTGTGGATTCTATCAAACCGAGGCACTAGAGATAAACGAGAGATTTGCAACTAAGCCCAAAGAACTCCTCAATCTGCTCGGTAACATACAAACTAGTCGAGAAGAAAAGATCAAGCTACAAGATAAATTGGTAGAAGTTCAAGGAATCTATGAAGAATCCCATGAGGCTTTATATAATATGCTCATTTGGCAAGATATGTGTGAGATTCCCCCCACTACATTGTCAGTATACTCTGATAGAGAAATACTCCAATATCATATATTTTTTGACACTTGCAAACCCATTTTCAAGAATGTACAGGTCACCCAAAATTCAGTGAATGATGCATCCATAAGGCTATGGAATGGCTCAAGCAATCTCATGGAAGAAATCAAAATGCAGCCAATACTCCCTATCTATGAAGCAACGTCTGCCATCTCAAGAATTATTGAGGTGGAAGAACACAAAGAAATCAGCCATGTTAGCATAAAAGGTTTAAATCAGATTGAAAAGGAATCTTTGGAGGAATAACTGTTAAGACCTACCCAACTCACCATCAAAATCCAACACTTTGTTAACAACGCAACAAAGGAGTTACGTCAAGAAGTGTCCGCAAAATTCTGCAGTGGGGAGCTAATCATGGAAAATTTGCAATCGAACAAGCTTGAGGACATCATGAAAATATATTCCCTTTGGGAAGAATATCATGATCAGATGAAGGGGGTAGAGTAGCTCATGATAAGAAAATTCCATAATTGTACACAGATGTCTCCTTTCGTTGATATCATTATCTTGTTTTCTGATTTAGAATATGAAGAGTCATGTTGAAAAAAGGCCTTGGTTTCATAATTGCAAAATTGGAATGTAAACAATCACTCATTATAAAAGGGAGGATTTTCCATAAGAAATGGATTTTGGTTTCTGAATATAGAAAGATAGTATTTTTACTGCATGTGAATTTGAACCTGAAGACGGTTTTTGGAGATTGTGGTTTTAATATGTATGAATGCGATTATTCGATTTTATGCATGTTTATTTATGTAGTATGTGAATGTTGGTTTATGAATTATTTATGAATTAATGTTCTCATTTTCACAGTTACCATGATTTTCAAAGTGAGTACAGTGACAATATGATGCAGTTAATTAATCAATTAATTATGTTGTTAAACGTTCATGTTACTTGTATCATGAATTTATTATGCACAAGTAATATAAATATTTCATTGTATTCATCCTTTTTAGTTTTCTCCTGATCATGATAGGTTAGTTTAGAATAGAATAGAGACTGCATCTTAGATTATAATCATTCATCTTAGCTTAGAATTAGTTAGTTAGGATTTTTATTTTTAATTCATCTAAGAACCTTCAGTTCTCAGATTCATATTTAGTTAGAAAAATAGTTAGATTGGTAACCAGGACAAAATCTGGTCAGAAATTCTATTTCAAATGAGAGTGGGTCTAATTGGGACCTACCATCAAGCGGTTTCCTTCATATGATTGAATGGGTCATTATGGCCCATCAACAGAAATGGCGCCAAAAGGAGGGCCACAAAACTGAATGGCTGGAAATAGAAACTCAAACCCCTATCATTCTGTTTTGCAAGCAAACATTTCCTCATCAAGTGATTCTTGACAAATTCACCCTGAGCGCACTTTCCTTCCCCCGAAGTATATTGTGAACACGCCAACTCAAATCAGCACTCACTACACTTTCGCTCACCACGAACCTACCTTTTCTTCTCCATAACTTTGTGTCTTAATGATCTGGGAGATTGACACCATAGTCAAACACTCCACTGAATGTACCAACCGTGACTTTACTAGACAACTTAGAATACAGACCATACAACTTCCCCTATACTACTCTCTTCCTGAAAATCAGGAAGACCTTCTCCATATATATCCCTTCTTCACCAACACAAACTCCTATCAAGGAAACCCTTCAGTTGGAACCCCTGAGTATCACGTACCTGAAGGCGCTTATGATTTTCCTCAAAATTTCGACTTTGACATTGAATATTATTTGTTAGCCAATGGAGCAGGAGGTATACCACCCTTCCTTTTGAATCACCACCTTACACTCCAAGAAACGAGTCAGAGGAAAACTATGAAGAAAGATACGGGTCTGAGAGTAAACCCGAAAATAACCCACATCATATTATCGTATATCAACCCCCAAACATGGTTGGATCAAATGTGAACCAAAATCCACCTCCCTACCAGCCATGGTTGTTCATTGACACATTCTCTATATCATGGATTTAGCATGACATCCCCAGACATCCTGAGAAGTTCCTACTAAAATTCGACCATGAAAAGATTCAGCTAAAAAACATGTAAAGAAATTCCTACTAGTTATTAGATTACAGAGCATTTGACATGAAGACATCGTATGTCATTTGTTTCCCCTTATGTTTGAAGATAAAGCTTCAACCTGGTATTTCTCTCTAGAATAACCTCCATTATCAATTGGAGAACCTTCGAAACCATTTTTCTTAGGAATTTTGGGGAAATAAGACACCAACCACCAGGGTTCTAGAACTCTCGAGAGTCAAGATGGATTCGAAAGAATTAGTGATTGATTACAATCAATGTTTCCTTACTCTGTTGAAACGAATCCCACTCACCTCTAAACTGGTTAAAGATGTAACTATTGAATTCTACACCTCTGGTTTACCTATGTCCATGGCCATGTATGTAAAAAACTTTGAGAAAGGCACTCTACAAGAATCTTTCCAAGAGGCCCTTAAATTTGAAAAAAATATGATGAGTTTAAAAGGCAGTTATAACTTTGATCCCTCTAAAGACAAAGGTAAAGGTAAAGAGTCTATGTCCAAACCCAGTGAAGATAAAAATCCTTTTGATTCAATGGATATGGAATCTCTTTATAGGATCATTAATAAATTATCCAACAATCTAATATACTTGAAAAAAGGACGTGGAGAAGGATCCTCTAACCAAAAAAAATTATTTAGGTTCCCCGCCAAGAAAGATAAAAGAACTCCACCAAGCAACAAAACCACCCCTTCTCAGATGGAAGGCATTAACATGGAATATATTGTCCAGGATCTTTAAACCTCGTAAATAAAGAATATTATTGAGGTCGATGAAGAAGGAGATGAAAATCAAGGACAACCAGAACAACCTCAATAATCTCAAGAGCCTGAAGAGAAACAGTTAAATTCGTTTTGGGATATTTATTATGGTGGAGATGAAGAAGAATTTGAAGAGGTACACATGTCACAAAACGTTTTTACTACCAGGAGTGCCAGCAATAAGACTTCTGATGACACCCCCAATACTGATATTCCTACCTCTCCCAACACGCCCATTACCAAACAATCATCTTATCCAACCAACACTACCCCCAATCCATCCAAGACCACATCCTCTGACCCTAAAACGACTGATCAAACACCAAACCTCAGTGCTTCGTCCATACCTCTAGCCAGCTTGGAATATGATTTCATGGAAGATCGGAGGAAGACTAAAACCAACATTTCCTCGTTTGAGCTTATTAAGATTCCACAAATTCAATAAAATTTTATTAAAACTCTATAAGGGGAAACTTCCTCTGGCACAAAGGAAATTAACATTGGAACAAATAACAAAACAACAAAGGAAAGTTATTATAACAATAACACTCCATCTAAAATTCAAGTAGTGACAAATGTGTCCCTAAACGGACAGAGGTCTAGATCTACCACCTTTCCTTTCCTCATTACTTTTGAAATATATAATAGGAATGTTCATAAATCTATGGTAGACTCAAGAGCCTCATCTAATTTCATTTTACTCAAGGTTTGTGAGAAGCTTAATGTCAAACCTGAACCATCTCACATTCATATTTAGACAAAACTAGAGTTAAAGTTATTGGGGAATTAAAAAAGGTCTTGATCAGGATGTTTGCTAATCCAAAAGTTCATCAAACTATTGATATAATAGTAGTAGACATACCTAACAACTATGGCATGCTTTTAAGTCGAGATTGGTCAGCTATGTTGACTGGCTACTTTGCTACCGATTGGTCTCATTTATGGCTCCCTTATAATGGTAAAATGAATCAAATTAGGATTGAAGGGAGAGGTATATGAAACATGTTGTTACTGACTTGAATGACCCAAATGAACTGGTAATGCTTAGCAACCTAATTTTGGGTAATTATTAATATGAGACATTTTTTGGGAATTTATAGCTGAAAAATCATCTCTTGCAGAATCTAACACACAATTTGGAACCCTTTATTGCACCCAGATTGTTGAGCCCAACTATAATATAATAGATCAGACTAACAGTTCCTCTGATGTACAACTTAACATATTTTCTAAGGATAGATTATAAATGTTGGTTAACTCTACTAACCCCACCAAAACAAATAAATCTAAAAACTTAAAGTCAAATGTTATAACAAAGAAAGGGGATCCTAACATGTTGACATTATTTTTTTACGGATCCAAATATTTAGAAGGTGCTTGTGTTGGTTGCATATTGAAAGATCTAGATGGAATAAATACATTAATTGCATGCAGACTAGAATTCTCGTGCACCAATAATACTATCAAATATGAGGCCTTTTTGCAAGGAATAAGAAAGGCAGTAGATTTGAAAGCTGAGAAAGTCAAGGTATTTGGTGATTCTGAAATTATCATAAAACAGGTAACGAACACCATTTATTTTCTTTCAAGTCATTTGAAACACTATCAGCTAGAGGTTTGGGAACTGCTCAAATCATTTTCTACATTTAATATTAGTTATTTACCTCATTCACTAAACCATGACACAGATTTGCTATCCAATGTGGCATCCAGGTTAATACCCTCTGATGGATTGATGCCTAACACTTTCTCTGTTGAACTTATATACATTCCTTCAATTCTCGACAACATCACTAATTGGATTCTTTGACGATGACCAACAACTTATAAAATTATTAAATCTCAAAGATAATTTCAAAGACTCTATTATAGATGAAGGCCAGCATGACCAAATGGTGAATCTAGATACTATTGATCCAACTCAATCAAACATCCTGTCAAGTTTGGCCAACGGTATCCCCAAGAATGTAATGAGATTGGAAAAACTCTATGATCTCCAGGAAAAATTCAAGAAATTCACCAATTGCAAAACCAGTGGTTCATCCATGTAATTTGAAATGGTGAACTTGGGAAAAAATACCACACCTCAAAACATTAATCTAGGAAAAAATTGTTCTCCTGAAAAAAAACAATCTTACATCAAATTATTCCAAGAATATAAAGACATATTTGCCTGGACCTATGAGGATCTCAAGACATATGACACCAAAATCATACAACACATTATTCCCATCAGGCCTTAGATATAACCATTTCAACAAAAGCTAATAAACATGCACCTCGGCCTCAAGCCTCGAGTCAAAGCAGAATTGAATAAGTTGTTGGATGCCAAGATCATATTCCCATTCAGACATAAGTAACGGATTTCCAACTTAGTACCAGTAAGAAAAAAGAATGGGGATATAAGGATTTGCATTGACTTTAGGAATCTAAACATAGCCTTAGAGAAAGATAATTACCCAGTGCCTCCGATGGAAGAAATTATGCAGTGTGTGTCTGGCTCTGAGATGCTCTCCCTTTTAGATGGTTTTTCTGGTTATAATCAAGTCTTAGTGGCCCATGATGATCAACTAAAAATATCTTTCTGGACTAAGTGGGGAACATATGCTTACAGGAAGATGTCATTCGGTCTCATCAATGTCGGAGCAAAATTTCAGAGGGCTATGGACGTCGCCTTCATGGGTATAATTGGAGAATGTGTTGTGGTGTATCTTGATGGTGCTACTATCTTCTCAAGGGAAAAAAAATATCATATCAATCATTTGAAGAAATTATTCAATAGGTGCAGAAGATATGGTATCTCCCTCAACCTTAAGAAATATTGTTTTGTTGTTGATGAAGGAAAACTACTAGGGTTCATTTTTTCCAAGCATGGTATGAAAATTGAACCTGAAATAACTGAAGCAATTACCAATATTCCTCCCCCTCACAACAAGAAGGCCATGCAGTCATTCCTGGAAAGAATAAATTCAGTGAGAGGATTCATCCCCACTTTTTCTGAAATAGTAAAACCCATGCAAGACATGTTAAAAAAGAATGATGAATTCATATGGGGATCTAAAGAAAAAGAATATTTTGATAAGATCAAAGTAGACATAGCACAATATCTCTCATTTTTAAGCCTAGATTTTAGTCAAGAGTTCATCATATACACCTTCACTTTGGACATTGCATTTGTGGCTATTTTAATGCAAAAGAACCAGGAAGGAGATGAATTCCCCATGGATTTTATAAGTTCTAGATTACAAGGAGCAGAGCTCAACTACCCAGAAGTGGAAAAACAAGCCTATGTTGTATTTAAAGTTGTCAAACACTCCAGGCCATTCTTGCTCAAATCTAAGACCAAAGTTATTGTTCCTTACCCTGTTGTCAGGAATCTACTGGTACGAAAATACCTAGAAGAAAAGAGAACAAATTAAATTACAACTCTCCAGGAATACGACCTAGAGATTAAACCTGTGAAAATCGTCAAAGGCCAAAGGCTATGCAAACTAGCTTTGGAATCAACGAGCGATGAATTACATGAGGATGATGTGTATCAGGATCAAGAATTGTATGCAAGAGAGGTCTCTTACATCCCTATTAACTCTAACCAATGGTTTTATTAAATGAAATATTACTTAACCCATGGGTCAGCACCACATTATCTAGACCCTAAAAAGAAAAGAGCCCTCAGACTCAAATCTTCTCAATATCAACTCATCCAAGGAATGTTATGCAGAAAAAATTATGATGGTGTTTTTCTTAGATGTCTTGAGACAAGGGATGTAGAAAAGTGTAAATGTGTTGAACCTACACAGAATAGATCTAGCTAGCAAATGAAATACACAATTTGCAGAGAAAATATGAGAAAAGAGAAGCAAGAGAGAAAGAATGGAATAATTCTCATTAACCAAATGAATGAATGATAATTTACACATGATATAMTATGTATAACTCATATAATGCGCAATGGAGGAGAACCCAATGAGACATAATGGTGGTCTAGAGTAATATGGACACACACCAATAGTTATGGGAGTAAATTTCCACCTAGTCTAGTCTCTCATGAAGTTACAGGAGTGAAATGCCACTTAGTCTGAGTTAACTAGCCTCTCAGTCTTTAGTTAACTGACTGAAATAGAGTGAAGTGAGGAGGAGATCATAGAATCATGATTAATGTGCTAGTTTGGTGATAATCCCAAGGAAAATGCACATTAGTTGGTGATAATCCCAAGGACAATGCACATTAGTTGGTGATGATCCCAATGTTGCATGGTGATTATCCCAATGTAGCATCTAGACTCCACTCAACTGATCAAACTGAAGTGTGAACTGAAGAGAATATTCTCCTAGAGTAATATTCTCCCTAAACTATAGGAGACTAAATAATGACTAATAAACATAGGGAAAACATTAGGAAAAATAAATCCTAGGTGTGTGTGAAGTATCTCCAACACCCCCCCTGATCATCACTATGGTGAGAATAAAGAATGGGTCCCCACAACGAGGCCATGTTAGGTACCCAAATACAAAATATACACTGAAATAAATGAGGAAAGAGGGAAAACATCATGGGAAAAACCCCCCTTAAAAATACAATGTATGTAAAAAGAAGAACTGACAGTTGTTGGGAAACTGTGTCCTTCACTCCAAGATGACTGCGCAGAGAATGGAACTTCTGCTCAGTGAAGGTCTTGGTGAAAATGTTTTCAATATGTTCTGTTGAAGGACAAAACTATAGGTTGATGATCCCCTCGTGTACTAAGCCCCAGATGTAGTTCATGTGGATCTTGATGTGCTTTGTTCGTTGCCTCTGAACTGGATCTCTGCAGAACTTCAGAGTCCTCTGGTTGCCACACTAGATGATGATTAACCGATGAAACTGAATGCCCAACTCAGTGAGAAAATGTTGTAGCCACATAGTCTGAATGGTTATTTTAACTACCCCTAGGTACTCTGCCTCGTATGAAGAAAGAGAAATAGCAGTATGATTCTTGCTTGACCAACATATAGGCCCAGAACCAAGACTGAGTGAGTAACTAGATGTGTACTTGCAATCAATGCTATCATCAGCCCAGTCAGAATCAGTGAAGCCGATGAGGTCCAATGTAGATTTTGTTTCATAGTGAATCCAAAACATGATGGTGCCCTATACGTATTGAAGGAGACGCTTTGCAACCTTCCAATGTAGCTCATGCAACTCCTGCATGAACCTAGAGATTGCTCCAAATGCATAGGAGAGGTCTGGTTTGGAGTGTGTGAGATACAAAAACCTCCACACTAGCTTTATGTACAGTTGTCAACCAGTGGAGTGTCCCCACCATCCTCAATTATGATTCCTGATAGGAAAGGAGTCGGGGAAGACTTGCAGTCTGTCATGTGAAATATCTCAAGGAGATTTCGTTCATTCTTGGCCTAAGACAGTTTGATGCCTAATGCATCCTGACTGATCTCGATTCCAAGGAATAAATGTAGTGGACCCATGTCCATCATCAAGAACCTATCATGTAGAATCCTCTTGACTGCAAAAATCGTTGAATTCGAGCAACCGGTGATTAGAAAATCATCAACATACAAAACTAGGAGTAGAAGTGAATTAGTCATCCTAAGCATGTAAACATTCGAGTCTGACTTACAAGGTACAAATTTCTGTGAAAGTAGGTAGGATTCCATCTTGGCATACCATTCCCTCGGAGCTTAATTGAGGCCATAAGATACTTCTTCAGTCGACAAACCAAATATGAATCCTGCATAAATCCCTGGGGTTTCTCCATATAGATCTCCTTAGAGATATCGTCGTGAACAAATTCACTCTCCAAGTCCATCTGATGGACTTCCCATCCCTTGGTTTCCATAATTGCAAGTGCCAAATGCATGGAATCCATCTTCGCTACTGGAGCGAAGGTCTCATCATAGTCAATACCATGCACCTGTTGAAAGCCTTTGGAAACTAGCCTGGATTTATATCTCCTAACATGTCCATATGTTATGCTCTTGGTCCTGTAGACCCATCTACACCTGAAAATTTTCCTTCCTGAAGGAAGGGGAACTAGATCCCAATTCTAGTTCTCGAGGATGGAGTTGTACTCCTCCTACATGGCATATTCCCAAAAGGGATTTACAACAACCTCGCCATAGGACTCTGGATCTGAAGACTGAACCAAGAAAATATGCCTGGGTGGCATCAATTCAGTGGGAGTGAGTGCAAGAGGAGGCTCCTAGAAATCATATCGAGTCCTAGTATCAACTAGATCCCCAACAAGATCCCTTGCATCTTAAAGAGTAGACTTGTCCCACTTGGGCCTCGGCTCTGGATCTGCATATGCATTTGCATGCACTGAATCTACATTTTATTGTACTAACTCTATATTTAGATCATATGAATCCTCTGAATTAGAAATCTCATCTGAAGAAGAGTCAACATGTGCATGCTCATCATCTTTGATAGGTGGAAGAAAAAAAGTGTCTACATGCGAGACACTTTCCTCAAATTGGACACTATGCTCAATGATGAGCTAGTCCAAGGAAATATCAATGAGTCTATATCCATTCACACCGTCGGCGTATCCAAAAAATATACACTCTTTTCTCTATGGATCAAGTGCCTTCCTCTTCTCAAAGGGAATCATGGCCCATGCACGTGAACCAAAAATATTGAAGTGGGTCACTTTTGGTTTGAGGTCGCTCCAAGCCTTGTAGGGGGTCTTATCCTCGATAGATCTATGAGAGATTTGTTTCAGATGTAGGTTGCACAATTAAGTGCTTCATCCCATAATCTCTGTGGAAGTGAATTTTCATGTAGCATGCAATATGCCATCTCTTTTAGAGATCTATTTTTCCGCTCAGCAACTTCGTTTTGCTACGGAGCATAAGGAATCATGTGTTGCAACTAAATATTGGCCTCATGACAAAGATTCAGTATCTCATGGTTGACATACTCTCCCCCATTATCAGTTTGGAGGACTTTGATTTTCTTTCCAGACTGTATCTCAACAAGGGCTTTGAAATCTTTGAGTTGTTGAAAGACCTCTGATTTTTTCCTAAGAAAGAAAATCCATGTGATGCATGAGAAATCAACAACCAAAATGAGCACGTAACTTGATTTATTGATTGATGGATGCATAAAAGGGCCCATTATATCACTATGGATCATATCTAAAGGAAAGAAAGCCTTATGATTCTTTCCTTTGTCGAATTTCTCTTGAGGGTGTTTTCCAAGAACAAATCCCTCACAAATTCCTTTGGAAAAGTGGATGTCAAGTAGACAATCAACCATTCCCTGCTTGCTAAGTTGTTGCATATATCTAAAATTTAAATTCCCGAACCTTTAAGTCCCTAGCCATTAGTTTTATTTACCTGGCTTGTTGCACCTAGGTAAGTGATATTAATAGATCATATCATTATCTCCTTTAAAACCAATCAATATTTATCCTATATTAAACCCAACCAAATCATTTTTAATCTAAGATGTACTAGGCTTGACTCAATAGAAATCTTGAGTTGACTTCTATCGCTAACATCTTTTATCGTCGTTGTCGGGGACGAAGTTGAAAATATTCCCTAGGAGAACGACATTGATCAGATCCATCTTTAGATGGTGAACTGAAGTCGGACATGTACAGAGTGCAATAATATTTCACTTGGAGACTCCACAATATAAGACTCCATTGGAGGAAAAATCCTGATAACAGAAAAATGAAAGCATGGAAGAAAAAAACCAGGTATCGACTCATTAGCTTTCTCCATGAAATTTTGTTCTTCTTTATCAGCTCGTTCCCATCTTTCCCTTTGCATATAAAGAGGATCATCCTATGTTTTGTTTATTCAAACAATTGTAAGCCTACAAATGTGTATTCTTCACTAAGTAATGAAGATTTGTCCTCTTCGTGCACTATTGACCTTGATTTAATCCCATCATGTGAACATATTGATAAAGTTGAGGCAGATTTTCAATTTCTCCTGAAGTTGACTCATATTGTAAACCTGTGGATTACGAAGTTGATATACCTTTTAAGGTCCCTGTTGAACCTTACAATCATCCAGTTGACCTTTTTGTTCAGCCTACTAAATCTCAATTAAGAATTAGCGAACTTTTTAAACCTCTCAAGCTGCCTCCTATCCTAAATGCTTACCCTCCCATGTTTTTTGAATACCTTCCTATGTTCAAAGGAGATGATCATATTACAGTGAAAAATCACATGGAATATTTTGAGGATTTCATTGATAATTTTGAAATCATGCATGAGGATGTTATCTTGAGGTTATTTTCCAAATCCTTGGTGTAGGATGTTGCTTTGTGGTTTAGAAATATGAAGGCTTGTTCTATTTATACGTGGACTGATTTTCATCATGTATTCATGAGATATTGAGATGAAAATAAATCTATTGATTAGTATATATCTGAGTTTTATGCCCTGAAGAAGAGAAGAAATGATACTATAACCCAGTTCAACTGGAAATTCCACATATTCTATCTTAGCATGCATGATTTCATTCGACCATATGAAGTTGCAACCAAGTTGTTTTATATTGCAGCTCATAATCATCCTGTATTGGTTTTATTCCTTAGAGAGAGAAAGTCTTCATCTTTAGGCAAGTGTATACAGATACAAAGGAGATTGAAAATAACCTCTGAGCTTATGGAAAGCTCTCGGGTCAAATCTTAGTTGAAGATTTGCACAAGCAGAAATTGAAGGAAGAATATGGAAAGCGGGAATCTACTTTGAGCTTGTAATCATTTCAGCATGCTGGTGCATCATTTGCATATTTTAATTATTTTTTTAGATCGTGAAAGTATTAAATCTAATTTTGATACTATTGAGAATGTAGACGTACGTGTTCATAAATTACATCAGCAAGATGAATTTACTTATACCATTGAATATTTCCCTAATCATGAGCATGAAGTTGATTTCGTTTATGAGGATGATCATGAAGATCATTTTGTAGAAGATGGTTTTCCTTGTGGAAAGTTTTTAGTTGATCATAGGAGGAATCTTTTTAATCCTACTATTAAAATGTCACATGATCATTTTGTAAAATAATAAGTGGTTTCTCCCAAACGCATGTCCATTCATACTTCAATTCAGCAACCCTTTCTTGTTTATGATAACATGCAATATTATATGTTCTTGAATTTTGGTCAACAGCTTTCACTACAGGAAGACACCCAACAAGCAGATGACAGAGAGCAGATTTTTGTATCACCAGAAACTATGAAGGCTCAACTTAGTCCTCTTATTGAGCTATATTTTTGTTATATCACTCATGATCTTATAGCCATATACATGGATTCTTTTTGTTTGGAAGTTTTCAATATTGGAGATTTCGCCAAGCCAATAGGTTGCAGCTATAAGTATCAACTGCTCATCGATTTTTTGTTGAATTTGTTTCATCTTTTATGGGTTTACTTGAAGAGTTGTTTGAAAAAAATCATATTCACCAATCAGATACTTACCTAGATGCACCTGAAGCATGACTTCACTTAAGAAAATTGGAGAGCTGGTTAGAGTAGGGTAGCGTAGATAATAAGCTTTCTTCCTGAGCATTTGAATTGCATCAGTATGTTTGTTTTCAGCAATTCTTTCAGTTTCTTTGGATAAGTTGCAGAATTGGAGGTATGGTAGTGGACAGTTGAAGAAATTTGGAAAGAGGTGAATGACTCCATATCCCAATGGAGCATTACTGCAACCTTTATTTCTATTTTTCAGAGTTCAGTTTTAAGTTTTCAGGTTGATGTGCTTTGAGCAAAGTTTTTCTAGACTTCAGAAGCTCAACAGTTACCGTTTACATAATAAATATGGAAAAAATCCCAATGGATCTAAGGCACAAGTATGTCGAAGTTATTGGAGTTTCATATTTTTTTGTGATGGTTGATGGTGAAACATGATCATGACACTATTCCACACCCTAAAATACACTTAAGACACATTTTTTATCTTCAGAAAATATTTTTGGAGCAGTCTTGTATGAAAAAGGAGAAAATAGAAAACAGGGGATTTTCTGGAAATGATTGTTTTTGCAGTCAAGTTCAAACTCAGTCACTAACCAAATGGAGAGGAATTTTTGAAAAACAAAAGAGAATTTTCTTAAAAATGAGATCACATACAAAATTCTCTCTCAATTTTTACAGAGGTGTCACTGTTTGGGTACAAGCAAAGCTTTACAGCTCATTTTTCAGATTTGAAAATACAGGAAATTTCATGTTTTAGTCATCATCTTTGGGCACGGATTATGAGGAGATGGAGAGGTATTTTGAAAAAAAGAAAGAGTTTTTTCTCAAGAAAAGATACAAGTAGATCTTTACAACTCTTTTTTCAGATTTGA